>JARVZY010011398.1:0-222000 GCA_030686995.1 Artemisia argyi | reverse complement strand
GGTACAAAAAGATTGGAAAACAAGTGAAAACTGATCAAGTTCACACAAATGTCATTTTCAGTCCCTGGAGTTACACAATTTGTCAAAACTAGTCCCTAAATGTTCAAAATGAATGAAAAGTCAACTTAAGTCCTTGGGAAACCAAAAATGTTCACAAAACATCCCTGGATAAAAGTTTACACAAATTGGCAATTTTTACCCCTCAAGTTTCAAAATTGGCAAACTTAGTCCCTGGGTATTCAAACTTGGAATTTTACAAATATTACCCTTGTACTATGCATGAAAGATAATTTGGAACAATTTGATAAACTTTTGGGAAATTACACTTTTAGTCCCTCAAAATCCAAAAATTACATTTAAGGTCCTTAATAATTTTTAAATGCAAAAATTATACTTTTGGTCCTTGTGTTATGTTTAAATGGCAGGTTTGGTCCCTTAATGAAGTTTGGAATGATGACAAGAAAGGACCCTAAAGTTTCAGCAGTTTTACACTTTTGGTCCTTGGGTTATTACAACTAAAAACCAAACGGATCCTTAATAAATCCATACACAAAACAAAACCAAACCAAACCTTAGCCCACCATCAAGCCCAAAATAACAAAACCCGGCCCACACCTTAAATTAAATAAAACCCAGGGTCAAATGGTCAACACCCCGCCCAAACCATGGTTACTGTTCACCTTCTCCCTCACCCCTGTAATCACCAAACCAGGGTGGTTTTCACCACCTCATCACCCCCCAGCTCATCACCCTACTCCTTTCCACCTCTCAACCCTATCCCACACCTCATTTAATGCACTCCACACCACTTTTTCCCTCCAAATCAAACCACCACCTCTGTTTTCTTCTTACACCCCCAACTTGACCCCCAAGCCTTAATAAACCACCTCACCATGTCCCCTACACCTCTACTAATGTCCATAATGCATTAATTGCAATGAAACCGCCTCAGTTGTCAAATAGGACTTTGGCGCCAAAATCTGTTTTGAATGGCTGAGATCAATTGGACTATTTCAAGGGTCAAGATTAAAGCCAATGACTTATGAGTGGTCACCAAGGCTTTCAGAGGCTATAAAAGAGAGAAGAAACAGAAGAGAAACTACTCTTGGGCTAGCCAATTGTCACTTTTGGCCTTAAGCCATGGTCACTTAGCTTATTTTCATGTCATTTACTGCTTACCTTTAATTACCATGTCTTTTATTGCTTTCAGTTTTGTAAAGGAATCTTGACAAAGTTTATTTACAAGCTATTTAAAGTTGTAGTTTTATAATCTTTAATTTACATGTCATTTAAATTACTTGCAATTTATCTTAAAAGTCATTTAAATTACCTGTCTTTTGTATTTGTTTATTGGATCATTTCTAAGCTTAAATAAGCTATTGACACAGCTTTAAACCTTTTAAATACCATTAAAACATTTACAATCCATAAATTAAAAATCCAAAAAGAAAAGATTGAAGGAGAGGTTTACTCAAAAGAACAAGGTGGAGCAGGGTGAAAATAGGATTGCTTAAGGGATATTAGGAGCTTATTGGGAAGCTAATAGGTGTAACCTTGTCTTAGGAATGATTCTTGTCATTGTGCATTCATTATGGACACTCTTGTAAGTTTTCTACTTTAATCTTTCATTTTACTGTTTAAATTTATTATAAGTTGTTATTTCTGTGTTTTCTTGTTCTTATGTTGTTGTTAAGTGTTTTCAAGATTTAAGTTTGTATGCTTATATGTTAATTTATGTAGTTACTTAATATTTCATTTTCAACTGTGAAAATAAGGTATGAGTGATTCTTGTGTATTGTTGTTATAATTGTTATTTTTATGTTCATTTGTCCTTGTTATATGTAATTATAGAGTTTGGATTCAGGTTCTTATGTATTTCCATTGAATACCTTAATGATCATGTGACAAGTAAGATTTAAGGGACTGTTTGGATATACTTTGATTCAGGGTACTGAGGGTGTTTGATGTGATTATTGATGTTCCTGTATGATCATTGGGTTAATGGAGGGATTGACACCCCTTTAGGTTCTATGGTTATGTCTTTTACAGCCATGATCATTCTCAAATCTCTCTCAGTTTTCACTATATGATTATTGTTTAAATCTGTGTTAAATGATATTGGTATAGTTGTTCTTGTTTGATTGTGCTTTACTAATAGTTATTGAACTCAGATTAATGGTCATAACCAAGCTTAGCTTTGTGTAAAGTCAAAATCCTTTTTAACTGTCTTTAATTTCTTGTCTGTCTCAATTTACATGTCCATATTCAATTTATGTGTTTAAATGTTAATTATCTTTGTTAATTTCATGTTATTATTGCTTATTATAACATATTGAGTCAGTAGTTTAGGTTGTAAATTCATAATAGTCAACTTTAGTTCATAGAGTAAAAGTCAAAATTCTTGATATGCAATTTTTGAATTAAATTGACAATTTAATTCTGAGTTTATTATTAAGTTTTAAGATTTGTCCTTTTTAGGTATTATAGTTTGGTTGCTTGTCTGTCTGTATTATTTTTGTAAATTTCTGGTTTAGCTTTTTAAGTGCTTAATCATGCTTATCTTTGAGCTAGTTTTTCAGAAAAGTGCCCTGTGCACAGTTGAACCATTTAATTTCTAAAGCTCTTATATTGTTTATAATAGCATGATAGTTTGAATTAATTGTTGTTTTGATCAGCTTAACATGATATCTGATTATGCATATGTTTAAAAGCCCATTTGGTGCTTATCTTATTGCTTAATTTGTTTATTCAAAACTCAATAACTTAACCAAGTTCACTGAGAAATCAGTGAACTCAGACCAACTTCATAAGCTTGTGGAAAGCTGATTAATGGATCTAAGTTTGTGTACCCTAGCTTTTTAGGAAGCCTAGGTACCATACTTTCTGGGTTTAGTCTTATCTATAGCTTAACAGCTTATTTGATAAGCTAAATTTAGCTTAACATTTTGCTCAAATGCATACAATATGCTGATCACTCAGTACCAAGTGGCTTATTCCATAAGCCCTAATAAGGTTCATTAATGAACCTTATTGTATAAGTTTGGATTTTTTTTTGGAAAGCTTATCTACCAATCTCAAGGTTTGAAAGCTCATATCTCACATTAAAGCTTATTTAATAGGCCTGCTTAATAGCTTTACCCTTGTCCATTTTCATAATGATCACTGGGTTACCCAGTGATCCTTATCTTTTCATAAGCCAACAAAAAGCTATCTAATAAACTTTAAGCTATGAGGTTTGGCTTTTCTCAAAGCCAAACTACCAGTGTCTAAAGTTCATTGGTTGTTCATCACTTTCAAGCTCATTTCATGAGCTTGCCAAAGACTTTTTGTTTGTCCCATTTCCTGAGTATAATGGAACCTTAGTTATACTCAGTGGAATGGGTAACTTTTCATAAGCTTCCTACAAGCTCACTAGTGGACCCCACTAGGTGAGCTTGGGCTTTTTGGAAAGCCTACCAGACCATCTTGCTACTACCACAGCTTATTTGGACCTTAGAGCTTATTCTGTGAGCTTTTAATGCCCAAACATAAGGTTGCAGGGAGTGTTTGGATATGTAGTGCACTGGAAGTGCTTATTTGCTTATTTCAAGCTTATTTGTCAATTCCAGGGCACAAGCTTGTATATTCTAGCCTATTATACTTGTAAAAACATATTTTTATCCTTAGTTTACACTATATAGCTTTTTCCTAAGCTTTTGTGAGTTGTTGGCTTGACTGTGTGCTTGATCAGCTTAACTGATAAGCCATAGCCCACGATTAGCTTATTTCTAGGTTTTTAGTTTTCATACTTGTCCATTATACTAGTACATACATATATTTTTGATTAGTTACATTTAATGAGCTTATTCCAAGCTTATGGCAACTTTGAATACTCATCTGTGAGCCAAAAAGCTCACAGATTAAGCCACAAACTTGAAATCTGCTTAGTCTAATGTTTGTAAAGTATAATTTTTGTTAAATATGTTTAATATATGTATATTATATGTATTTATTTACTTTCATAAAAAGAAAAACCCAAAAAGAAAACCCTTTTGAAGCTAAGTGATAGCTTCTATTTAGAAGTCTTATCACTTATTTGCTTTATTCAAGCTTTTTCACAAGCTCCTCAGAAGCTCATTAGTGGATCATATCCATTGAGCTTTAGCTTTTTGAAAAGTCCTCCAACCCAACTTTCCATATCAGTTTTCATTTTGAGCTTATAAGCTTATTTCATGAGCTTATTTTGCCCATTAAGTTGACTATTAGGGGTGTTTGGTTGACTGAGAGTGGAATTGCTTATTTAAGCTTATAGCTTATTTCCCTTAGCTTATTTAGTTAATTTAGATTACTTTAGGTATATCTAACTTAGTTGTAGCTTATTTAACCTTAGGTAGCTTATTTGTAGCTTTTAGCTTAGTAAAAATCCTAGTTTAGGCTTATAAGCCAACTGTTAAGCAAATAAGCTCACACAGAGCTTATTTGGCTTTAGTAAAAAGTTTTCCTTTATTAAACATTTATATTTTTACTTATTAAGTAGGTTTGCAAAAAGAAAAATGAAAAATAAAATAAAAAAAGAAAAAATGGGTGTGGGTTGGATTCGAACTTGGGACCTCTAGGATAGTAGCATGCTTATGTGCCCACACCCCTTCCACTAGCTCTGGGGCACCAGTTCCGATTATCTCCACACAAACAATATACTTAACCCATTTTTGGTGTTTTGGCTTTTGTGGACTGATGAGCTTATTGGGATAAGCTGGTGACCCAAGCTTAATTTTCTTAGCATCTTCATAATATTATTTAGTTTCTGTAATTTTTTCACATTTTTTACTGTACATTTACTATTTTTAATAATTAATATAGTTTAACTACCTTTTAGGAAATAATAAATATTTAATTTTTAAAACTACTTATTTATAATTTTTTCAAACTTTTTATATTTTTTATGTATTCCTGAGATACTTAGGAAGTTTTATAAAAAGTTTTATAATTTTATAAATAAGTTTAGTATGTATAATATATTAGTATTAATTAGTTTAATTAATAAATAATAGATTTTAATTAAGTTTTCTTATTTTTGTATATTAAAAATAGTTTTTATATTTTTCTTAGCTTCTTATAAGTATATTAGAATTATGTAAAAAGTTTTAGATTTTTGTTTACTTATTTAGTATATATAATAATTTAATAATAGTATTAGTAATTAGATAATAGTAAATAATTAATAATAAATAGAATATTTGTATAATAAATATATTTTTAGTTTCTAAATTTCTTTTATATTAGTTTTAATTTTTCTAAGTTTTAGTTTTATTTATTTAGGTTTATTTTACATTTTCTTAGTATTTAGATAATATTAAATAGTTAATAAATAGTTATTAATAATAATAACACTTGTAAATATTATTTATAATAACATTGTAAATATAGTTATTTATTTTATTTCTTTTTAATTTGCATTTATGCCGTCAAGGCATGCAAATTCCCTCTTTGGGAAAGTTTTATTTTATACGTTACGTTTACGTTTATTTAAACTTAAACGTACGTTTGTAAATACGTTATCATTTTAAGGTTTCTGATTGTACGTTTCTTAATTGAACTAGCTGTGACAGAGCTATTACTATTCACATTCAGTGTTAGTCAATCAGATTCCTGTTTTCCTATACTAATATTATTTTCAACAAACCACAAGTCATTGTATTTAGAATATCACGCCTCATCAGGACATAAACGATCCAAGGATATTTAAATCCTTGGTAAACTTGCATTCCTCTCCCGGGCTGTCGCCCGTTTACTTTTATTATTAGGTTATCCATTTTATAAACAAGTGGGTGGCTTATAAATAAAAGCAGTATGGTCCGGGAGGAATCATAGGTATGGAGCAATTCATGTATAAAATAAATATAAAACATGTTTACCTCATATCAGATTTAAGAGCTTTCAATGCAGGGATTTCAGGATCATTGAAAATTATCGTGGAAGAACTGCTTGAAAGATAAAGCTTGTATGGCAGGTCAAAACACTAGTACAAAAAGTTCTATTGGTCACGCATGGTCGATTTTGAAATGTCACACTGTAACATTTATACGTGACTAAATGTACCAGAATAAAATAAACAGCCACACTTGATCCGACTTGTGTGACCATTTCGGAATTCTATTGTCACACATTTGAATATTTATGTGACTAGAGGTAACTGGAAAAAATTTTTGGATAATTTAGTCACTTTTAATTCGGGACGTGTGACAGATACAAATCAGCTCGAAACAATAGTCACACTATAGATATACATATGTGACAAATATATGTCACACAATTGAAAAGTGTGACCAAAATAGATATATGGTCACATGAGGTAATTGTGTATGTAGCTAAATTATATAGTCAAGTTTGTGACACATTATTTAAACGTGACTGCTATTCTTTGCTGAATATTTAGCCACATAGCGTTTGAAATGTGTGACAATGGAAAAGTAAGTTTGAAGCGTTAGTCACGAAATGCGTTTAAGAGTGACAAATATATGTCACACACTTGAAGAGTGTGACCAAATGTCATATATGGTCACAATAAACCATAGAAACATGATTAAGTGTAACTAAAATTCGATGCATATGGTCACGTAAGTTAATATGTGTGTCTAAAGTTTAGTGTGTGTTTGTTTGCCAAATCCTAATGGGTATTATATGTGACCAATACATTCAAAATAGTCACATTATGAAATATTCATGTGACTATTATTTATAGCAAAATGTGAAGTCAGTTATCATTAACCTTGATATTAGTCACATTGAGTTTTTGTGTGACTAAATTAAAGATGCTAGATATATGGTCACATGAAGTATTTATTTAGGTGGCCAAATCATAGTGTCCTATTCTGTCACACATTATTTAAATATAGTCACAATTCAATACATATGGTCACACATTTCTGATAACTTATGTATACGTACTCTATCTAGTTTGAGTCTAATTTGATATTCACTGCATGAATTGAGTTCAGACTATAAGTCATGACTCTTCATTTTCCCCATTACAATGCTCATAGTTATACTTAGAACTGTTAAGTATATTTAGATGTTGGGATCATTGTGCATATGTTATGGCTTGTATTTTCTTTGTTTCTAGACTAACATTTTGTAGGAAAAGCAGAGAAAAAGTTGTTTGGATAGGAATTTGGGTGAATGCTAGTAACTCCGAACTTAATGCTGCTAATGCTAGTAACTCGGAACTTAATGCTGCTAGGTAGAACTTAATGCTGCTAGGCAAAACTTAATGCTGCTAGCCCGTTAATGCCCTCACGTGCGTTGCACGTCAGGGCATTTTCGTCATTTCACTGTTCCCGCTATAACACATTAACACACTTCAGCTACCTCCCTTTCACGAAAATCGACAAGGATATATTTTGCAAATAACAAAACTAAGTCGTGTTTAACACAACAAAATCACACTCACATAAACACTCTATCTTCTTTCAACCTAATATCTCAAACAATACAGTCGGTGCTTAGCAGTCGTGATTCTTCAAAAAACACATGTACCAGGTAACCACATTTACTGATTTTTACTTCATTCAAACGCTATTTTGCATTGTTTTATAACCTTAATCGTTAATACAGTAACCATGTTTGGTAATCAATTTATTTGCGCTGTGGACAATCCTGATGTTTTGGATGAGTTTGTAAGTTAACACCATTATTGACAAGCTGTTATTTCTCTAAGAAACTAGTTTAATTACTCCTTCCCATAATTATAGTCCACTGTTGACTTTTGAAGTCTTTAGTTTTCAACTTTGACCTTAAATATTTTTATTTGTGTTATATATTACTTGATGCAAAATATATGAATGGATTAAGTTTTGAATGTATTTTCCATTGGTATAATTTTTATCAACTATTATATAACACAAATAAAAATATATAAGGTCATATTTGCCAAATGAAGACTTAAAAGTCACACATTAAGTGTCCACTATGACTTTTTCAAGTCTTTTTTCTTCAACTTTGACTTCAATTTTTTTTGTCTGTGTTATATAGTACTTGATGCAAGATATATGAATGGATTAAGTTTTTAGTTGTGTTTTCATTTGTATACTTTATTTTCATATACAGGAACTGCATAATGATTATGTTCTAGGAGGTTCCTATACTGGCAATGGTTTTATTTTCTTAGTTAACAGTGGGGGGGGGGGGGGGGGGTTAGATGGAAAGTTCGTGTAAGGAGAGTCTCACAATTTAAGTGTGTTGTTGAGGGAGCAAGGTGGAATGATTTTGTCATTCACAACATCTCCTGTTCTGCTGTTGAGTACATACATTTTGTTGAAGAGGGTGAGGATGTGTTTTATGTAACTTGCTATGGTGAGGATGGGTTGGAGTTTCACAATTATGAACCCGAGAGTGCCCCATTTTGGATATGTTTAGTGCCTGTGACAGACACATCTATGCTTATGTAGTTGTTGGAGGAAGACTTTCTGAGATATCTGGATGGTGCAACCACAACTGATTCGGTCGTGGTTTCCACTAACACGACTGAATACAATGTTAGGGTGGCCAGTGATCATCTCTATGGTCGATAAGTCCACTCCTTCTTCTATGGCGGTGGTTGGGTGACACTCGCTCGAGATTTGAATTTGAAGGCTAGTCAGTAGATGGTTTTTACTCAGTTTTACCTGGGCCAGGAATTTAATGTGATGTTGTTTGAACCTGATGGAGGGGCCATCACAACTGTGGAGACATACAACACCAATATTGCCTGAATGCCTTGTGTCACCAACCACATGACTATGGTATTTTTTTTCCTTTATTAGCTTTAACTACTGATGAGTGTGTAAATACTCATCATTTTTATCGTATCTGAACTGCCAAAACATCCAAAAACACTCAGAAATGCATCAAAATACAGAAATTATCCCAAAAGTGTGTTTTATATGTTTTAGATGCAAAATGTTTAAAAACAAACGAAAAATGAACAAAGTTTGCATAATTGGCAGTTTCAGTCCCTCAAGTTTCAAAATTTGACAAAACTAGTCCCTGAAGGTTTAAAACGAAAGAAAAGTCAACCCAAGGCATTTAAAAGTCAAAAGTTATCAAATTTGATCCTTGGGTAAAATGTTTGAGAAAATTACATGTTTGGTCCCTGTACTTTCAAAATTGGCAAAATTAGTCCCTGGGTATTTTCAAAATTGGAAAATTACTTTCATAACCCATGAACTATTCACAAATGGCAAGTTTGGTCCTTATATTATATTTGGAAAAATTGCCACTTCAGTCCCTAAGTTTTGGATTAATTGCAAAATTGGTCCTTGTGTTTTACAAATTACAAACCAAACGGATACCCCTAATATTAAACCAAAACCATAATCCAACGCAAACATAAATAACACCCCAAGCCCACCTTTTCTTGGCCCAACCTACACCTGCCCAACTCCACTTCACGTTTTAATATTACCCAGGTCAACCCTCACCCTTTGACCCCGTCTCCTCCACCTCACACCCCTAGTTGCAGCAACACTCCAAGAAAACACCATCATCACCCCTAGCCTTAACCTCCCTGCAACACTCAAACCTCCCCCCTCCTACACTCAAACAAACATAAAACTCCAAAGTATACCCCTGGCATCAATTATATCAAGAGAAAGAGACAAAGGCAATTTGGGTGCGAAAAGTTTCAAACGGCCAAGATCAAAAGTTATCATCCAAAGGCTCATATTTTTGCTGGGATTTAATCATGTGGGTCCCACAAACACCCTGGAAGCCTTATAAAGAAGAAAGAATACATAAAGAAAGGGTGTTAGATTAGTTTAGAATAGCTTAGTGTCGTATTAGTGTAATTTCAAAGTTTAAGTTGTAATTTTCATTTCAATCTTGTTGTACTCAGTTATTTCAATGCAATTTAAGCTTTATTCCACTTTAATTTTAAGTCTTGTTCAATCAAATTTAGAATTGGCAGTTTCAAAGTGAACTTGACAATTTCACTTGAAACTTGTTAATTTCTTGTTGTTCTTGTTCCATTAAGCTCAGTTAATCTCATTTAAAAATTATTAAAAGTTTTCAAAACATTTACCTCAGTCTTATTCAGTTTACCAAAAAAATCCGAAAAAACATAAGCAAATAAATAGAAAAAAAAAAAAAAAAAAAAAAAAAAAAAAAAAGACAGTAGAAGAAAGAAGGAGATGGTGAATGCCCTTGTTTAGAACTCCTTGGGGAGTAATAGGATTG
Source organism: Artemisia argyi (assembly GCA_030686995.1). Lineage (NCBI taxonomy): Eukaryota > Viridiplantae > Streptophyta > Magnoliopsida > Asterales > Asteraceae > Artemisia > Artemisia argyi. Next base: position 211,809 of record JARVZY010011398.1, on the reverse strand, counting down.
GGTTGTGATTGTTCTTGGTTCATTGTACTACTCAGCATCCAATTGTAAGCTAATCCTCTCATAATATTTGCTTCTTCTAATTTAATTGGTCATAGTTGTTGTCTATGGTTTCTTTCAGTTCATGTATGCTTCTTTAATGTTAGAATAAGCCTTGGAATCAGATTCATGGTTTAGTTGGACCATTTGCTTCATAAGTCTCTCAAAACTGTTAACAGAAGGGGTGTTTGGTTTAGAGTGTTCACATAGGCTCTTAGTTGTTTTGGTTGTTTATTATTGTTTCAATATGTTACTATAGGTCCAAGAGAGTGAAGTAAAACATAAAAACCAACTGTTGTTAAGAAAAAGTCAAATCATCAATCTAACCCCCTCACAATCAACTGTGAGGGAATTAGAACCCATAGATCCTCATTTTAGCTTATTAGTGGCAACTTTAGCTTAATTTAGGTTTATTATAGCTTATTGCATCCATATCAGTAGCCTAGGTTCACCAAAATCTCACCAAAGTCAACTTTTCATGATTTCATTAAAAGTCAAAGTTTGAGTTTTTCAATTTTTCCTAAACTTGCAAGATTTTTGCAGATTTATGTATTGAGATTCAGACCCTGTGCTTTTCACTACTTGTTGTCTACCAGCTCATCTTTGAGTTCCACCATCTAGCTTATTTTAGTGAATTTTTCTCTGGGCCCCACAACCCCCCAAAGTCACTTGCAGGGCTGGCCTTTGCCCTGCTGCATCAGATACACAGCCACCACCACCACTTTGGTGGTGGTTTCTGGCCACCACAGTGGTCCCACAAGTCCCAACTTTGTTCCTTTCAACCCCCCCTGGTTGTCTCCCCATTTTGACCAATAGTTTGACCTTAAGACCCCTGGGACCCACTTGAACCCACTCTCCTTTTCTGTCCTATTTTCAGTTGTGAAACATGAATCCAAGTGCTTAATTGTTGGCTTCTTTGCTTAATCTGTGGACCCCATGTGCTTATTCTGGCTTATACATATCCCATAAACTCATTGGAACCAGAATCAACCATGGTGGGTCCTACTTAAGCTCATTTGAGCTCATTTTCTTATTTGGTCACCAATAGTCAACTGTCACACCTTTAAGCTTGTACTTTGCTTAATTTTAAGCTCCACAAAAGTTGTTTTTGTAAGAGTTAGTTGTTTTTAGTTATAAAATAAGTTTCCAAAAGAAAATTCCAGAAAAAACAATTTAATAATAAGTGATAGTTTCTATTTAATTTGATTTATCTTTTTAATTTTCATTTTTAGATTTTTATTAAGTAACCTACATTTTTATATTTTTATTAATTTCCTTTTATGTTAAAGTAATTTTAATAATTTTCTCAGATTTTTATTTTGTAATATAGTATTAATTAGAATTAATATTAGTTTTATTAATAATTAATTAATATTTAATTTTTAAATAGCCTAATTAATTTTTATAAGGTAACACCTAGTTTTTATATTTTTCCTAGCTTTTATATGTTGTAAAATAATTTTAGAAATTTTCTTGTAATTTATACTGTTCATTTACTAGTTTTTATAATTTATTTAGTTTAATTAGTAATTAATTAATATTTAATTTAATAATTAGTAAATTAGTTTAAAAATAATTTTTATAAACTTATTATAATTTTTTAGGATTCCTGTGATGGTTAATTAGTTTTATAAATTTTCTTATAATTTTCTAAGACATTTAGGTATTATTAGTAATTAAAAAGTTGATTTAAAATAGTTTCATTAATTATTAAATAGTTTAAATTAGTTTTTAATTAATAATAAATAATAAAATAATCCAAAAAATAATTTTCTTTTAATTTTAAGTTTGTAAAAGTTTCATTTTCACCCCCTGTAGTTTATTTTCCTTAAAACTCACCTTTTTCTCAGCACGCAATCGTATCTGATTTTAATTTGGTTTACGTTTATACATTTCTGTTTCCCGTGATTGTTAATACTGTTATTCCTAATCATTCCAGTAGTGTAAAAAAATCCAAATCTTTATCTGGTTACTTCCCATTCAATTCACCCGATCACAAAACCCGTTTTTATACCATCCACACCTCGTCGGGACATAACGACTCGGGGAAACACTGTACTTCCACGGAGATTGACTCTTAGGCTGTTTGACTTTGTTGACCACATCCTTGGTCAATATAAGTTGACTGTTCTGAGTCAATCAAATACATCAAGTATATGATATCTTTGTAACATTTTGGATTATCTATAACTTACTCATTTTGTATTAATAAATTCAGATTTTGAAGCCGGACGGATGAACTGGATGTGCATATGGTCGTTTCACACTGTCCACGACCAAGAAGATAGGGCATTCTACCGACCAATGACTGCATGCTTTTGGAGAAATGGACGACTAGTAAGTGTCTTGAAAACTTCGATAATTTGTCAAATTGTAATTATGCTACAATTTCAATGAGATTACAAACTAAACAACTATCAATCTATAGCAATTGTAACTTTGTACATTTTGTAACAGACTATACCATCAAAAATTGTGCACAAGTACAACTTGTATGGGTACTCTGTCACTGTTGTGAAGCACCAAATGATACAAAAAGTGTTCCAAGTACGTAAGAGAATAGTGGTGGTACCTGGTCGAGGGAAGGTGAGGAGGAAGGTGTTTATTATTTCATGCTCTGGTTTCAGGGAGTTGAGACAGGAAGCCGGCCTTGGTGCAGCTGCAAGGGTCCGCTTCTTTTTAACAGATGACACAAACTGGTCCCAAAGAGTCTTAAGGTTTGATGTGTGTTGATGGTTTGATGGTTGTTGATGGTTTTATGTTTGTTGATGGGTGAAACAATGTTTGAAAGTTTTTGTAAGTTGGATAAACTTTTTTGTAAGTATCTGATGTATGATAAACCAAATGGGTTTGTCACTAGACAATGGTATGTAATTAGCTAATATAGGATGAACCATATGGGTTTATCCGTAGACAATGTTATGTAGTAAACTATGTAGGTTGACATTATTGTACGAAAGTGGCTTATACGGCCTTATAACTAGTTAATTGGGGATTTAAACCCTTAAGTGTAAATGTTACCAATCCACCCCTACACTCTCATATCTAGCAGTACAAACCCACCTGCAGTAACATTTTCTTAGGAGCAAAAACTTTTTTTTTCTTTTTTTTTTTTTTTTTTTTGAACTGAGCAGAAACTTTTGACTAACATAATACAAAATATATCCCATGTTCTTGTTAAGGAACACAACAATCAAAATATTGTAACAATTAAGTGTAAATGTTACCAATTCACCCCTGCACTCTCATATCTAGCAGTACAAACCCACCTGCAGTAACGTTTTCTTAGCAGCAGAAACTTTTGATTTTGATAACTTTTGATTAACATGATACAAAATATATCCCAAGTTCTTGTTAATGAACACAACAATCAAAATATTGTAACAATTAAGTGTAAATGTTACCAATCCACCCCTGCACTCTCATATCTAGCAGTACAAACCCACATGTAGTAACGTTTTCTTAGCAGCAGAAACTTTTGATTTTGATAACTTTTGATTAACATGATACAAAATATATCCCAAGTTCTTGTTAATGAACACAACAATAAAAATATTGTAACAATTAATGAGAAAATTTAGCAATGACAAAGTACGGGAATTAAAATTAAACATATTCCATTAAAACTTGAAATGAAAAATTACAAAATACTGGTAACAAAAGGTACACATTCTAAAATTTCATTAATCTAAAAGGATTACAACATGTTTATTCATAAAGTCAAATAAAGTAGTACAAAATGATTACAAGGTTTATTCAAATTACTTCCTAACTCAAATAATGCATTTTCTTTTTACCCTTCCCTTTTAAACAAACTTTGGAAATTTTTTGTTCCCATGGTTTTATAGCCTTGTCTTCACAAGTCTTAGCATTGGGCAGGCCTAGCACCCAACCCTCTCATCAAAAAGCTCTTTGGCAGTCTTTTTTGGAGTTTTAACCTTCCTAGCATCTTCCTTTTTGTGCCTGATCCAGAATATCCCTTTGGAAAGTAGTCTGCCCATGTATTTGGAGGACCTTTAGAACTGCTTGATATGTGAAATGAACTTGAGTCACTGATGTCAATTTTAATGATTTCTGCAAAAAAATAAAAAATATATTAAAATTAAAAAAAATATATAGTGTACATGAAATAAAAGATAATGTTGCAATTCAGGGTGTGTTTGAAACAACCTTTGTTCTTGGAACTCCAATGGCCACATTACCTGGTGGATGGTTGGTTTTAGATCATAAAAAAGACTGGAATGCAATAAACCAACATACGTAACCCTTCTAACTTCCCACTACTGCTCCTTTTGTCGTTTCAACTCCCTTTGAGCAAAGGACTGCACCAGCCGCATTGCTAGATTGTTGAAAAAACAAAAGAAACAGTATGGGAAGTTAGAATGGAAAGGTATGTTGAAATTCCAGACTCAAAGTAATACAAACAATCTACAAATGTTGAGTAAAGAATAGAGTCTAAATAACATCACTCATCTTGAATGCGATAATGGAGTGTGGCATGTCATGAACAGTACACACTATATCATTATTGCATTGAAGACGTCTCAATGATCAGGCCAGATCTATCTAACGTTGCAGTACCGTCTAATAACCACACAAACGGTAGTAGACGTTTTCCAAATTAAGCAATGGAACCATCTACAACGCTATATAGAGCGCCCTAATCATTAAGCTTTAAGTTATTAGAAAACAGATTCTTACTATCATTTATATTGCTCCCTTAGATGTGACGAACATACATATTAATTATGTAGTTTCTACGACATTAGAGAGCTAATTGTGCATGAATGAAATCATATAAAATTTATATTAACAATGCAATGAACTACCATCCTTTCTACCCTAGCCAACAACAACATATTTTCAGCCTTGAATCTCTAACCTACCAACATGCTGGAAGACAAAGACGCTAAATTCAAGCATCGAACCTACAAATTATACTTGATAATTGTTTCTGTATTTTGGCAAAGAGCAAAGATGAATCATCGATGGATGAAACACCAAAACAAGTTTATGTTCATACTTGAAAGTGGTGTCTTTGCATCCATTGATGATACTTCTTCCATCTTTGATACTTGGATATTTTAGCCTAACTATTCGTACACACATCCGTCACTTTTCTTCCTTATTCTCTTAATAAAAATGCAACATAATTCTTATACCAGATAGTCAACCTAAGCCTAAGATTAAATAAGCTAATCCAAGCAAACCTTAATATCTCTTTTGCTCTAATTATTCGCAAAAACAACATAGCATGTTCTTCCTTATTCTGTCAATACAAATGCAACGCAATTCTTATAACAGATAATCAACCTAAGCCTAAGAATAACTAGCTCTAAGGGGGTATTTGGATTATATTAATTAATTTGTGATCTTATCAGCTTTTTGAGATTTGAGATCAAAACCTTAGATCCGAGTGAGTTGCAACTATGAGTGTGAGAGAGAAAGAGAGGATTATGTTGAAGTGTCTGAAGTGTGTTTGATAAGAAAGAGAGGATCAACACCCTAGATCCGAGTGAAGTGTGTTTGATACTCTTGGTAGGGGTAATTTATTTATATTATACTAGACGAGTACCCGTGCATAGCAACATGATTTTATAGCGGCAGATAGTTTTAGTGATAAAAAAGTTTATGGGTTATAAACGAAAAATAATAAACGTTTGAGGATTTGAGGATTAAACATAATGTTTTGAAAACCGGTTCGACCCGGGTGGTTGAACCGGTAGAACCGTTCTGGTCAAAAAATGGGTCAATTTAAACCGGGTAACCCCGAAGGATTGGGTCAAAAACGGGTTTAATTAATCCGGGTCAACCCGACGGATTTAAAGTGTCTAGGGTCAACCCGTGCATAGCAACGAGATTTTATAGCGACATATAGTTTTAGTGATAAAAAAAGTTTATGGGTTATAAACGAAAAATAATAAAAGTTTGAAGATTTGAGAATTAAACATAATGTTTTGAAACCCGGTTCGACACGGGTGGTTCAACCAGTTGAACCGTTCCGGTCGAAAAATTGATCGATTTAAACCGGGTCAACTTGCTAGGATTTGTTAACACGGTTTGTGATTTGTATTAATTGTTTTAATTGGTTGTATTTAATTTGGTAGATACATTTTTAATTGGTTGTAAAATGTGAATAAATCATTGTACTTTTAAGTAATGGAGTGTTTTAATAAGAGTATTAATTATATTTCATAATTTCCTTTAATAAGATTTTTCAACATTTCACATTACTTGACTTTTCACTTTTCCACTTTTCCACTTTGACCATTTTTCCTTTATATGTAGTAAAGATACGGCTCGGTTCGGTTAACCACGGATATCTAAAAGTAAAAACCGAAACCAAATGCTTGGTTTGTCGGTTTCTCGGGTTATTTGAACCAAGGTTTTCAAGATCGGGATCCTACCCAGGTTCGTTTTCGTCTTTGCAAGATCGTGATCGTAAGATCAGATCGGGATCTTAAGATCCTACTATAATGTCATTTTCTTAATAGTTTTGTAATATTATACAAATTTATAAATTATTATATATCATAAACACAAAATTATTATATATCATAGTTTTGTAATATCATTTTCTTAAGATCCTATGGTCAGGATCGAGATCCTATAAGATCTTAAGCTTTCAAAGATCCTATGTAAGATCCGGATCGTTTTTGCTTTGTAGTATCGTGAAATCGTAAGATCCTAAAATCAGGATCGGGATCCTGACAACCATGATTTAAACACCCCTAATGCTAATTGGTAGGGGTTAATTATAGGGGGTGAAGAATGGGAAAGGTAATGAAAAAATATGCTTTGGTAAAGCATAATGCAATGACCCATTACCCAATAGTGTGTTACCCATTGTCGATCACCATGAATGTATTGGTCGATAACATGACACTATAAGCCACTTTTAAAATTTTGAATTTAGCAAAACTTAATAAGTTGTAAACTCAAATTAAAATTCTAATATAACCTAAGAATTGAAAACTCAACAATAACTCGCGTCGAACTTATATAAGGTTAAGCTCAACTCATTAAACATTTCGAGTTCATTTGATATATATAGGCTTGAGCTTGAGCTCAAAGCTCGATAAGAATTATCTCGAACTAACACTAGTTGGCTTGAACTCGGCTCATTTATGCCATTAAGAAAAAATTAGAGTTTAGCTCGAGCTTGGCTCATAATATATCTATTTTGAGCTCGTTAATAAGCTTTTTATCGAGCTTGGTAATAAGTTCACCTATAATACAAATGCATAACATTTTATACATGTTTAATATGTAAAATATCATAGTGTCATTTAGGCTCGTGAGCCAAATCAAGTTTTTTATGTAAAACTCAGGCTTGAGCCCGATTGATAGATGAGCTGCAACTTAGGCTCGAGCTCCCGAGCTCGTTTAAGCTAGGCTCATTAATATGATCCTGAGTTTTTCACGATCGGCTCGGCTCATTTCCGCTTCTAATATAAACAAAGATTAATTAAGGGTGCGTTTGGTATGTCGCCATCAATCACAATATGAATGATTTTGATAGTAGTGGTGGGCCCCTCGGTATGAAAGATTGATACCTTACTCTTTTGAGGTATATAGAGTATGGAGGATTTCTATCATTCATTACCATAGTTGTGGGCCCTCTCATCTTAAACAAATAGATCTACCAAATTACTTAAAAGTACAATTATTTATTCACATTGTACAACCAATTAAAAACAGATCTAACAAATTAAATACAACCAATTAAAACACAAACCGGGTTGACCCGGGACGCTTCAAACCCGGTGGGTTGACCCGGTTTAATTTGACCCATTTCCGACCCAACCTAGCAAGTTGACCCAGTTTAAATCGACCCATTTTTCGACCGGAACGGTTCAACCAGTTGAACCACCCGGGTCGAACCGGGTTTCAAAACATTATCCATTACTTAAAAGTACAATGATTTATTCACATTGTACAACCAATTAAAAACAGATCTATCAAATTAAATACAACCAAATAAACACAAACCGGGTTGACCCGGAACTCTTCAAACCCGGCGGGTTGACCCAGTTTAATTTGACCCGTTTTCGACCCAACCTAGCAAATTGACCAGGTTTAAATCAACTCATTTTTCACCCGGAACGGTTCAACCGGTTGAACCACCCGAGTCGAACATGGTTTCAAAACATTATGTTTAATTCCCAAATCTTCAAACTTTTATTATTTTTCGTTTATAACCTATAATTTTTTTTTATCAATAAACTATCTACCGCTATAAAAAATCTCGTTGCTATGCACGGGTACTCGTCTAGTATAAATTAAATTAGATTTCCCTCTCACATTTTCAGTTGTCCCGCTCTAAGTTTTCTCCAAAAATCAAAATTATCGCCTCCATCCAACAATTTGAAAACCAAACAAAATAAACCACCATCATAATCCCCAAATCAATTCCCCATTAGATTTCCCATTCACATTTTCAGTTGTCCTACTCTAAGTTTTCTCCAAAAATCAAATTATCCCTCCATACATCAATTTGAAAACCGAACAAAATAAACCACAATCATAATCCCCAAATCAATTCCCCCCAACAACAAAACCAATTATCCCCCAAATCAATTAATCCACAAAAAACCACACACCTTTAATCAATTATTCCACATATTGCCGGTTTAAAAACCTACAACACCAAGAAAAAACACTAGTCTTGAATCTAATTATTATTTTTTTTATCATCAAAGATCATACATAAAGATGATTAAATACACCTCACAAATATAACGGATCTGGGAGAAACCAAACACACGCCACCAAGGTTTGAGTTTTATTGGTAAGATTTATCTTTTGATTTTGTTCCTTTTTTGGGGTTTTTAATCTCGTTGATTTTGGGGGTTTTAATTAACTGTTATGTTTTCTTGAAATTAGGGTTCAATTCGTTTCATCCTTTAAGAAAGAATCATTAATGGAATGCGCTACCTGAAGCTTGGGGTATATGCTAACTCGGCGGATTGATACCAGTGGTGCTCAAAGTGAAACAATCATTATCATTAATGGAATGCGCTACCTAAAGATACAACATATTAATTTTTGGTTAGTTGTTTTATTTGTTAAAGAAAATTATATAGTAATACTGTGAATACCTTTGGGCAGGTCAAGACAAATGGCTGTCTAAATGCTTCAATTCGGCTTCCTTTGTGGCAAAAGCCAATCCTCTAAATCGTGCTCCCCATAAATGAAAGAGTGAACTTCACCATGCACTTTGCAATATGTTGTCAAACATTTTAGCACCACTTGAAGATGGTGGAAAGGGTAACTGGCCTCCACCTGGTGTACACCCCGCACTTAACTTACGGTATGAAGTAGTTGCACGCATAAAAGTGCAACTCATGCATTGAACATATAAATATAGCAAACATATAGATGTAAGTAAATGACAAGCATCTTCGGGGTAACATTAATTAGTTTAACTCGTTGTCTAGAGATACATTTGAACAACACTATTTACAACCTTGTTTTGACCTTTTTCTATCATTATGCTTCATTGGCAGCTCATGACATTGGCCATTATGTTCCAAAAGCAAAAGATGCAATTGAGTCCATATTGAGGTCATGCAATCGAGCTTATAGTCAGGCTATCTTCACGTCTTCAACAGCCCACATATGGACTACTTTATCTAGTAGTGGGGAGATGATGTTCGAGTACTTGGCCGTCCCTGTTATGAAAGGGAAAAATAGTGAGCTGGAGAAGTTTGCTGGTGGGCTTTATACTACTAATGTGGAGGTATCTGTATGTATTATAGATTGACCTATAAATGTATTATAGATTGACCTATAAATGTATTATAGATTGACCTATAAATGTAATCCATGCTTCAGGAAGTCGAGAAGGATATGAAAGCTAAGACAAAAGGGGAGGTCGGAGCTGCAAAGACACTTTGTTCTCCATTTGACCAGCTTGAACTGCATGAAGGTATTTTTTAATTAGAGGGCTTTTCTAATTCTGTTTGCGATACCCGTTAAATTCATACAGATTAATAACACTAAACTGTCTGCTCGTTTTGTTCTACAACTACAGCAAAATTGGTATTTGAAAGCAGATGACACATCAGACCGCTTTTCCGTCAGCTCTTGGTAAATTTATTCTTATCTCTTAAATGCAAGCACATGCACATACACACACAAATCAAACACAGTCATCGATGGCAAGAAAGGATATTGTATGTGCTTCTAACTTTTGTCTTTTCTACTTAAAAGAGACGGAGAATATCCAGGTGATGAGATTAGTACAAAAGTTAGTGTTGCTAGTGAAAGTTAGTACTGCTAGTATAAAGTGTGGACTGCTCAGAGATTAAGACTGCTCGACATTAATACTGCTAATGTATTAGTTACAACTGCTAGTTATAAGTTAGTAGTGTTGTTTCATATAGTTAGTATTACTTGTATAGTATGATATGTATTAGTTGTTTATGAAAAAGATTATAGATACTTAGGAAAGTATTGTAAGCCGACTAGGACTCCTTGGTGTATAAAAGGAGGTCCTAGAGTATAGAGTTATATACGAATTTTATATTTACAATTTTATTGTATTTGAATTTGTTTTGAAATATATTTGAATTTGTTTTGATATATATTGATTTCTTAAATGTGACTAAAAGATGTATATAGTCACACTTATTATCAGTTTTGGTCACTATTTGCTTTATTCGTTGTGTGACTAAATGTTACAGAAGGCACACAAACATTAAATTCACGTGGCCATTGGATGATCTATAGTCACACAAAATACACATTTCTTCACTTTAAACAGCATACGGCCACACTTATTAACACTTTTGGCCACTGTTTCCTAAATTGTATGTGACTATATACCCAAAATAAACATGCTTTGTGTGACTAAATATTACAAAAGGTCACACAAACATAAAATTCACGTGGCCATTGGATGATCAATAGTCACACAAAATACACATTTCTTCACTTTAAACAGCATATGGTCACACTTATTAACACTTTTGGCCACTGTTTGCTTAATGGTATGTGACTAAATACCCAAAACAAACATGTTTTGTGTGACTAAATATTACACAAGGCCACACAAACATAAAATTCATGTGGCCATTGGATGATCAATAGTCACACAAAATACATATTTCTTCACTTTAAACAGCATATGGTCACACTTATTAACACTTTTGACCACTGTTTGCTTAATGGTATGTGACTAAATACCCAAAACAACCATGCTTTGTGTGACTAAATATTACAGAAGGCCACACAAACATAAAATTTACGTAGCCATTGGATGATCTATAGTCACACAAAATACACATTTCTTCACTTTAAACAGCATATGGTCACACTTATTAACACTTTTGGCCACTTTGTGTTAAATTGTATGTGACTAACTCCAAAAAAAACAACACCCATTGTGTGACTAAATAATCACAAACGTCACATTTATTGTATATTCATGTGGCCACAGGACGGGAAATAGTAACACAAAATACACATTTACTTGAATATATTATCTCAAATGTCACATATATTATATATTTATGTTGCCAAAGGCTAAAACATAGTTACTCTCAAAAAACATTCGCGTGACTATAAAGTGTTTACGGTCACTGATAATTACTAATCCAACAAAACTTGTGTCTAATTTGTCACACATATTCGGGGTTTTGGTCACTCTTTTTCGATAGAAAAGGCCACGAACTCAACAATGTGACCATATGCCACCTACGGTGGTGGGACCTATGGTGACACACAACCAAAAAAACGTGTGTGACTATATGCATATCGTCACACATTTTTGGCGTGACCAATACAACTTTTTGTACCAGTGAAAATAAAGGTAATGGGTTATGTTGATAATTTATTATACATGTGACATTTGTCAATAATGGTTAGCTCACGTACTGTTGTACTCTTTAACGTTTACACTGTGTTCTCGAGATTAAATTTGGAGAGAAAGGGAAAGAAAGGAAGGGGGATCAGAAAATGTTTGTGTTCTTGAGATTTTTTATGAGGAGAAAGGAAAAGAAAGGTAAAGAAAAGGAAGGGAAATTTGAGTGTTTTTTGGTCCAAATCTTTCCTCCCAAATATGGGCGGATTGTGAAGGAAAGTGCCTCTATTGACCATATTACCCTCATCTTCTCAACTGTAGATTGTCTTCAATCTCTTGACATTTTTTTTTTCAAAGTCGAAATCAATTATAATATGGGTTGGACTTGGAAACCTCAGTTGGATTAATCATTCTTTTCTTTTTGAAGAAGCCGATTTGTTCTTGAGATTGACATCCGATTGCCACTAAAAAAACAGATCTTGGTCTTTGTTGTGTTTGAATTGGTATACTTTATTATAATAGCAGATGGAGATGATAATGACGCTTTGTTGAGTGATGTGGAAGAAGAAGACAGTCCTCCAATGTTATGGGCCATTAGTTGATTAATTGAAGTTTTTCCCAATTTATAAACAACTTTGGTTAAAAATATTTTGAAGATAGAACTATCTGGTCCACAAGTGAATTTTGATACAGATTAGTTGTTGATGCTTTGTTTGAAGGGCATTATCGTAAACCCTTTATGTTTCATTTCTTCTCTTTTCTTTTATTAATTTCAAACTCAAGAACACAAAATACATTATTATCTTTCTTTCATTTTCTTTCCTTTTCTCTTCTCTTCATTTCTCTTCTTTCACTTTCCTTCTCATAATAACTTGAGAACACAGCTAAGTGATGTCAACACAATCGGGCATAGGCCAGCATGCTTTGTCTTTTCTCTATAAGAATGTCTCCCAAGTTTCCCCAAAGAATCACCCGAACTGATTGGTCGATGTTTCCAAAGATTAAAATTAGGTTTGCGGTTCATGGTATATGCTAAACGATACATGTGATATATAATACATATGCATAAATATTTAATATAACAAATTAACCTGTGATCTGCCAGGTAAAACTTAAGGGTTCGAGATCCTGACTTTTGCTGAGTTGTTCTACCCGCATTTGTCACGTAACCGGCTACATCTGTAAGTAAATTATTTACATATCATAATGGACGTATAACAATAATAACTAAAGCCGACTAAAGTATGGTTCAAAATAAAAATGTAACAACCAAGTACTTGTTATCTGTACTTTCCAAGTTTGCTAAATCTTGGAGCTCAAATGGGTACCTCTCAAAAGATCCATCATTAACAGTCACTTTTTTTGGCCGTTGTAGTCCAATCAAATTCTAGCATGAACGGATTTGCATAATATGGTACTCATCCTTATTAGGTCTTACAACGAAATCTTCAACCCTTCCTTCATCCTGACAAAATTATGAGCAATGTGGTTCCGTGCAGTGCAATGAATTGAACTACCCTGCAAAATCAGTCAAACAACATTTAGAACCAAAGGTATTTTTCAAATATTAAGTTCAACACTAAAAGTGTATTTGTCAAACAATTATAACCAACAGGTTGGTTATCAAATACTAATTCTCAGGATGTTGTACTTTGGAATTAGAGACTACAAAGTCCGTGCTGAGATAGTGTCCGGTGACTGCGTTGACATCCCAAATTCTGCAAACCATAACCACGATGGTCCTAGTCACACCGACATCAAGGTCATCCAGAAACAACAGACGGTTTGGTGCCGCAACATCTTTGCCCATGTTACGTGAGGACTGCTTCAGCATGTTGGAATGGAATGGAGTGTTTATGATGGAAGGTTAAGGAATGGTGGAAGATTAACAAAAGCAATTATAATTTATAGATGGACAATCTTTAATTGTGGTAATTACTACATGATGGTCGACATTCTTATTACATGTAACCTTCACAATCATAATATCCTCAATGAATACATGTACACTTGGTACGCCTCTCAATAAACACACTTGGACCTTTCATAGTGTTGTAATCCTCAATGAATACATGACCACTTCACATGCCCCTCATAAAGGCACTTGCACTTGGCATGGCTTTTTTAACCTCAGAAGTGGTGTCATTACCCCGCATCAATGAATTTTTTGGGTGAATCTTTCAATATATATGATATTGATGTTCCACTGTTTATCAAGTAACAATTGAACAAATAACACATTCAGTCAAGATAACACAAAAACATTTATACGTGGCTCGCGAATTTCGCGGGTCTATAGTTAAAATAGTTATAAGTTTGCATTCAACAATAACATGACAATAATAGCATAAAATCATCAAAGCATCAAGTCATCAAGTGTTTCACTTTGTTCTACAAGACATAAGCAAAGATGATAATTTCACTAGAACTGTTGGTGCTTTTGATTAAGATAGACAAATCATGTCTAGGCAGCTTCCGCAAATCCAACTCTGAGATTATCATAATCAAATATAGTGTGGTAACGATGCATGAACACATCGCCCAGTATCCTACAATCATACAAATAAGAAACGTCTGTCAAAGTCGAGTTTTAGAAATAAAGTGGTTGAAGTTTCAAGTAACTTAAACCAGAACTATAATTCTCTAGCTAGATAGCAAAAATCACATGTACCAGAGTGGGCCACGGGGAGGAGGAATATCCAAGGCAGTGAAACCACTAAGGCACAGCGTATCAGCACCCTTACCAAGTTTTAGTATGTACTGCAATTCAAACAGTCACATTTACAGGGTGCTTTAAAGATGTCTGACTAATAGTTGCAGCGTGCATTGATATAATTAGAATAGGAATATACGTCATCAGGTGAGAGTTCAAATTCTTTGCCACCAATGGTAAATGAAATGATAGGCATAGAAGGAAGTCTGGCACAGTCAATCGTCCCCTCCACCGCTGGCGCCATGCTACACATCTGTGACTTATGGATTTGTTAAGGAAAACGACAGTGAATTTTGTGATGAATAGTATAAAAAATAATGAGCAAGGCACGTTACCCCAGTAGCTATCTTAATAGCAGTTTGCCGTGTCTGATTCTTCTGTAACGATTCTTTCATTAACTTAACTATCATCTGACAGATAGTGCACATTGGGTTTACTGGTTCAGATGATACACTGTCATTACTATCCGCAACACTCTTGATGCCAATACTGCACACACATGAAGCAATATTACACTGCCAATACTGCAAAAGGATAGGATCAGCCTATGCGTGAGACAAAAAAAGCAAGGTGGGTAACATGGGGAGAATAGGTGGGTAAGGTACGGGATCAAAATGGCTATTTTGTATTGCAAACAGTCACTACACTAAATAATCGATTTACTTATTTTTGGTGAGTAGTCACAAACTTTAGATGCAAAAGTTATGACCTTGATTGAAAACACTGCAGTGATAAATAACATGTAAATTCCTATATATAGTTAAAAAAAAAAAAAAAAAAAAAAAAAAAAAAACTCCTAATTTAGAAGTCAGGACTTCTAAAATTTGGTTAATTATGTAAAACTGAAAATACATATACAAGTATACAACCAACCATAACTCATGAAAATAGTGAGTAATCAATGGAATCTTATACCCAAAGATATGAGATAATATATAGATCTGACCTTGTTTTTTTGTCTAAACAATTTTCTAAAATAAAATAAAAATTAGTTGGTAACCATCTTCTTTATATCTATGATTCCACCATTAAAGAGAGTTTAAGCTTTTATTGACATGAATGTGAAAACGAAGAGAAATGGATGAAGGGGGTCGGCGGGAAGGATGTCAGCAGTTGGGAAGGAGGTCGACGGTGGGGAAGAGGTCGCCGGGAAGGAATGGTACGTGGTGGTGATGGAGGATTGAAGTGTCGAATGTTGAATGTTGAATGTTGATGATGAGTGAAATAAAAGAGTCCTAGATGGGAAGGATGTGGGTTTTTACACTCATTCACATTCAGGATGTTGGTTTGGAATAAGCAAAAAAGAAACATCACTACTTTCCTTTGTGAAGAAAATGTTACCAAAAAGGACAATAAGCAAAAAATAAACACCCTTGGTGGGGAAAATTTAGTTTAGAAACAAATATGTCCTCTGACCTTGTATCCGTAAAAGGATACAGCCTCAAGCATGTCTTTCTTATTAGATTTTATAATAGATTGTCAATGCAGAATGAAGTTGGGAAACCAAGAAAATTGCAAGGACATATAAATCTGACCTAACTTCGTGATATATACTAGAGTTGCACTTTGCAACAATGGGACATATCTTCCCTGGATCAACCTGTGGTGAATGAAAAAGAACACCCTAGTTAAGAAACCTGATTGATCATCTAAAGAGATTCAAATGTGTGAATAGGATGTTGTTTACTGATGCTGAGAGCATATCAAATATGGCATTAACCACTGCAGAAACTGCATTCTTGCATATGTCACTAAAAGGTCCGTTCACCCCTATTGCTTGGTTTATCTGCGAGATCAGACCCTGAGAGGTGACAAGCACAAAGGAAGAAGAAACATACTTCAATTTATATAAAATAAAACATGTATCATACACTGCATTCTTATCTAACCAAATATAAATACAAGGTTGTTTTCAGTACAACAACATAATATGAGGAAATGGAATGACAGTACAGACCGTTGGACCTGCTAGCATAGAAGTTCCTGAATCTGCTATTGCCGAACATCCATTCTTACAAAACTCTGTGACAAAACACAATAAGATCAAAGATACAAGTATAGTTTATTAAAAAATTTCGATCAACAGCGTACCAGTCGGTTTCCCATCAATAAGTACATCGCCCATATCAAACTATCAATGAATAAAACAAAAACAAAAAGATTTAGAAAACACTTTGATAGTCATATTTTGTTTGACTGGAACAGAACTACATAGGTATGCATTAAAGAATAGATGAAAGAACCTGCCAATAACCCTTTTGTGTGACTGGAACATAAGTATGTGTTCCCTTGTAATGATTTGGATCTACACCACCAAAAACGATTTCACCCCCTTCGGCGTCCTCAGATTGTCGATTCAACCAAAAGGAAAATACTCGCTCCTTAACTAGATGTTGATTGACAGTATTGTCCCTGTACAACATATATGTGAAATACTGACAGGTTAGTCAAAAGACAATGTCGAGAAAACTCATTCGCAAGCAAAATGCAGCTACGTGAAAGGATATAATATCGTTTGCCTAAGTGGTGCCATCTTAATGAAATGACCTAGCTTCGGGATTGACCGAAAAAACTTAGTAAATATGCTTTTTTTATGTGTAGAATTTCCCTTTGTTGTTATGGTTCCCATCTTCTTTAATAGAAATGGACCCCAAAATGAAACTGTTAAAATTCTAAAACAACAAGACTGTATATTTGAATACATGTAGTACCAAATTTTAGCTAAGAAACATACCACACTGGCACAACATTGCCAACCGAGATTTCCTTGAAACCAAGCCCAAGGATACCATCAAACTTCCCTGTTAGAAACGTCACTCCCGGCTCCTTTGTTGCCTCGATGAACATCTACTTAGATATACATATTTCGAGCAGTGTCAAATTCAACCTTTTTACCAAGTGGATTCTGATGGGAAAAAGTGACTGGTGGACAAATTTAATAATCTACCTGATGCTCAACTACCAGATCACCCAATTTGACATTGTCTTCGCTAAAGTACCCGGATATTGATCCACTTCCGTAGTCGATAGCAGCAGATTTCCCTACAATCCGTTGGGCATAATCAAGAGAAGCGTGACACGAGTTTTAGGGATGTGTCTTATATTTAACGAATACGTCAATGAGTATTGTAAAGTTTATTGACAAATCACTGCAGACAAAGGTGTGATGTAAAATAGATCGCGTGTCCTTTTTCTATGTTGTACCATTTTTCAATAATAGATGTTAAAAATTATCATACCCAAAGTTCAAAAAAGTAATTCAGGCAATAATCAGTAGGTCACTAACCATTTGCTTTGTATGTTTTTGATAGACTTGAGTAATATTTCGAGTGGAAAAAGCAAGATGCCTGCACAATGAGCAGAAATTTAGCGCATTTAGTTAGTTTATTTGTTGATATAACGGAAATTTTTTATTAGCTATAGGTGAGATGAAAAAGCTTACTGAAGATACACAATGTGATGACGGTACCCACAAGTTAGAACTACCAGTATCAAAGATCACTTTAAACATCTGAGGTGGAGTGCCAATACCAATTTCGCCAAAGTACTGAGCATCCATATAGTTGTTTAGTGCCACGACATCAGATCCTTGGGTATCACCAATGTTATACAAACTCTGTCTATACTTCTTAATAGACATCTTTATATAATCACCATAATCCAAACCAAGGTCTGCAAGTATACTATTGGTTTCATCAAATTTCACTTTTTTCAGCCCGATCCTAATAAGGCCATCAGTTGATGTTGAAAAGATCAGAGAAAAGTGAATGGTTGATAAGAATAGGAAAATTGCTAAGGTTTTAACTTCACTTCTCATGTTGACCTACAAATTAATCCACCTGTCAGAATTTTTGTTAGATCTATCAATAGCAAAGGAACAAGTGACTATTTTATGTTAGCTCTTTCTGTATTATCTGTCGTTACCAAAACTTGTGCTACTGTGCAATATATATGTTTTGAAGCTGATTCACAAGAACCACAAGAGTCAGTCCCATATCTAAATTTTTCTAACTGAACACTATCTAATTTTAATCAAAACCATGTTTTTACAGTAAATCGAGTAAACCTTTTAACTATACTTTTAATACATATCTAGTGGATTCAAAAAGAACCATTTAGCATTTTTGCAGCAGAATTCTTCAACAATCACTACATATTAATAGTTGATAATTATCCATTTTTTTCCAAAACTAAAGGAATTGATATCATTTTTAGCATCACGAAACTACAGATTAATGATTGAGTTATCAATTATTTATTATGACCATCTTACAGACATCTTTGTTATAATATTTCCCATAACTCATTAAAATCTGACCACAGTAGATCAGAGCTTTAAGAAACAAAGAATTTGAGAAGTACTATTTTTCACACTGATAACACAAACAAAAGAGTGATTAGTGCATAGCTTTTACATATACGAAACAACTGTCCAACAGTTTTTGATTAAAATGGGATAAGTAGTAACCTGAAGTCGATAGCATTGTGAACTATCCAAATGTACATGACAACATTTAAAGCAAAAAATAATACATAACAGTTTACTTAAGTATGTTTTCTGTAAAAGAAATCAGATATAGATATTACAATTACGGTGATCACACAACAAACTTACCGACCTCTTGCTTTTGTATGGGAGTTTAACTCAAAGTGACTGCATGCAGCCTCTACAAAATGAACTAAATCAGCTAAATTTAAATTTTAGGGTTCTTGAAGATCAAAAAATCAAACTCAAGTTAATTGCACACAACTAACCTCATGAACTTATAACTTTAATAGGGAAAACATATCTAATCTAATTAATTAAATATAAAGAGCAAACTGATTTTGCCTAATGGTAGTTGCTACGAAACATGAAAACGGCAAGGAATTCAGGGCTCATGCCATTGGGGTGATGATTGTCCCCGAAAAATATGATTAGAAATAAATAGAGTGAATATAAAAATTGCTAATGAAACAGACAATACCTTTCAATTCTAACCGTCAGAATTACTTAGTTACGTGATCATATCAATCTAAAACACAACTAGCGGTTGCGATTTAAAACATTCGCCCGTATCAATTCTGGACTCCCTTCTAATCCCTTCTGGACTCCAGTAATGCAAAAAAACAACAGCCTCAACCTAAAAGGTTGCTAACTACAGATGAACATATATTCTAGCTACATCATAGAGGGCATTACCAATACAGTTACCAAACTAGTATTTACTGTCATATTAATCTTGCACATGCACGTACCAATAAATTGCAAACTTTCAATGTTTTGGGTCTCATACGTTTGAAGTACACATCATACATGCCAAGCTTTGCTTTGTTTTGCATATCATATGTATGACGTTAATAACCGACAACGTAGAATGTTGCATACAAACCACTCAAAGGACAATATGTGGATGGTAACATTCATAGAGTTACTCATCTGAATGTTGACCCAACAGTCTTAGCTTGTTACTATTGAACTTGTGGCCTGCAAATGATTGGTTTTGTACCTTAGGTATGGACACGTGTCACAATTCTACTGGAATCGCACATTCGCACATGGCTCTTTTGAGAAAACCACTTATTTTTTACTTCATTTGGGAAAAGCCTCAACTTTTTGGCTTCATTTGAAAATTTTCTCCTTCAGAAATTCTCAAAGGGGTTTATCTCAATTCATGTACTATACACCTTATATATATTCTTACCACAGCAAATTTTTCTTCGTAATCTGTTCAATATATAATACTTTGTTGTTCTTGGTTAGTTTGAAAGCATAATTGAGCGTGGTGGTCACCCAAACATTAACTTTATTCATTAGGCCCCACATTCGGACCCACATGCGCCACATCACCTCAACACCTCTTCACAAGTAACCCCCTTCACCAAACAACAAACCTCAACTTACTCATTTGGGCCCCAACACTTACAACTTTATTTTTTTATTCATTTTATTAAATAAATTAAATTCATTTCACTAATTATACAAAATAACAACATACTAATTTTATTTCATCCAAATAACAAAGTTACAATACGGGAAAAAAAAAAAAAAAAAAAAAAAAAAACGATATGAAAATACAAACACAAACGAAACGGAAATACAAACACAAACCATACAGAAATACAAATAAAAACGATACAGAAGAACATAAGGCATTAATCCCTATGGGGCTCCCTTTCAAAATGAACCACACGTTAAGATATTTTAAGCCTTGACCACCATAGCGTTCTCTGAACATGTTCAATGTAGTGTTCATACGACCATTGACCTCGTCACTATCCTGCACGCTCAAGTAAATATCATTGAATTTTTGACATTCACAGTTCATTCTTGCCTACTTACCCGTTATCTGGCTTTTGCTGCGAAAAGGAACGTCAGATAGGTTATTGAACCTTTCTGTAACAGTATTCCAAAAAACGGTTTCGCTATGGAATTCGTGAACGTTTAGCCACATGTCGGCTACCAAGCATTCTTCTTCAACAGACCACTGATTAGCCATAGTAAAATTGTTTAGAAAGTGAAGTATGTGCAAAATAGTATGTTATGTGATGCTTTATATAGGGGTGTTTATAAATTCAAATTCCTAAAAAACAGAGCGGGATACTTTCAAAGTTTGAATTCAAAATGAAAGCGGGATAATTTCAAAATTTGAATTCAAACTGAAAGCGGGATAAACGTTTAAATTACAAATTCCAAAAATCATCCTATAAATACCCATTCTCAGATGCTGAGATGCTGAAATACACCCACAATTCACACACAAATCATCAAATTCAAATTTACGATACGGGAAAACAATATATAAAACATCGTTACGCAAAATTACACCAATACGGAAAAGAAATAAACACGATACGGAAAATAAATAAACACGCTAAGGAAATTCTTAACATAAAACACCATTACTCATCGTCTCTGTCCCATGCCAACGTGTTTCTCAGAACGAACCACACATGTTGATATTTAATCCCTCTCCCATGGCGTTCATGATAAACACCTTGGCATGGGACCGTATCCTTATCTTTATTTTTTTAAGAAAAGAGAGAAAAATGCATAAAAAATTCAAAGTTATAGACATATTTTATTAATTTGACATGTCTACAGATATTAGATTTTGGTCTCGCAATCACATCTATACAAGCTAGCTGTCTTGTTTATGAAGCTTCCGCAAATCCAACTATGAGATTTCCATAGTCAAATATTGTGTGGTAACGTCGCATAAACACATCACCCAGTATCCTGCATCATAGGAATCAAAATAAGTCAGTAAAAACTGTGTTTGGAAAGTGACCAGTAGATCTCTCTATTAGTAGACCTTCCCGGTAAATAAAGGGCAGACATACCAGGCTGGGCCACGGGGTGGAGGAATATCCAGTGGAATGAAACCACGTTACACACTTCATATCAGCACCCTCCCCAATCTTAAGAATGTACTGCAAAAACAACAGAGAAAACATTAAGATGGTATGTAATTTGACAAACAAGAGTCAAAGACTCACAACCCAAGTATGAATCTATGTTTTTGTTATAAAATCTGACCATAAAACATAAAATGCGTTAGTTTGAATAATACCTCATCAGGTGAAAGTTTAAATTCTTTGCCATCAATTGTAAATGAAACAATAGGCATAAAAGAAAGTCTTGCACAGTAAACCATCAACTCTTCCACTGATTCCCCCGGAGGAATTGGTACCAGTTGACAAACCTGCAAGTTTGGGCTCACCATGTTAAGCAACATCAAATTATTTACAAAAAAAATACCAAATCAATGAGATAGAATACTCACATCACTAGCCAACTTTAAAACATGTTCTCGTGTCTCGTTCTTTTTGAGCCCATTATGTATCACCCGCACTATCATTTTACAAACTGTGCAAGTTAGGGCTCCTTCAACTCCAGATGACAGACCATCGCTCCTATCTACAACACTTTTAATACCGACACTGCAGACGGCCATACAGCATTGCAACAATTATTCCGATGCTTGGTACAAAAAGATATAATCACCTTACACGATAAAATTGCAATTGCTTCACAAGCAACGTTTCATCGATTTTGTTAAAAAAACAAGTCTTATCACAGGACTCTGGACTGTGCACAGTTATATACAAACTCAGTGCAAAAGGAGAAAGTCACCCTAGCTAGAAGACTTAGAATATATGGTTACTACTTCATCTAGGTTGCAAAAGGCATATGTGATAGTGGAATTAGACAATTTAGAAAGACCAAGATTAGAATGATTTGTTTACATGAGTATGTTGATAATGAATATACCGAACTATAAGATTTTAGGGGCTTTATGTTTATGGGTAATTTGCTACGAAAGCTAGTATAAAAATACCAAATTTGCCAATATGGTGTTAGAACTAATTAAGAGTTATCACAACCCTGCACCCACTGAATGGGGTTAGAACATGAAATTCTGAAAATCAGAATTCTTTGTGTATGCTCATAAATGTTGGTGATTTTGCGTCACCAATATGATTGAAATGTAATGGATTGACTTAGTTGACCAATGTGTAATAGTGATAAATGTTCAACAAGTCGGGGTTGTGCGGAATGCACACTTGTATGACGTTATTATGATTATCATTCGGGGGCAAAGCCCGAATCACGGGGTTCCGGGGGCAGCGCCCCCGGTAGCGGGGTCCCAGGGGCGGCAGCCTAGAGCCCCTGGCTAGTCGAGCTATGTTAAAAAAAAATATATTTGGTATAAAGTGCTATGTTAAAAAAAATTATTTGGTATAAACTGCTATGTTAAAAAACGCACTTGAAAATAAAATTCCCGTAATTTGGACATATATTTTCCGTATTAAATTAGGGTCTGTTTTGGTGGTTATTATAACTGCATAGCAGTTACAACCGATATTCGGATTTTGGTCATATACATCTTCTATGTCTGGTTCTGTTTTCATAACAACAAAACATATTCACGATTCTAAAATCTGAGTTTTATCCGATTTAAGATTTCGATAGAACCATCAAAATACTTCGATCTGAAAGTGTTTACACGACTCTCAGATTACTGTGATCCTAAAAATTCTAACAATAAATAGTTAACAAAAGAGGAATATGAAAATTGGATCAAATGAATGAAAGGTGACCTTCCTTCATGATCTTCACTAAAAAACAGATTCCAAACGAGAGGCATAACTTATTTGGTTCAATCTGTTTTAATGTGACATGGAGAAGTAAGAAAATTTAACATCAAATCAGATATATTCCAATATAATGATATGACTTTTTGTAGCATAAAAGCAAGCAAATCGAATATTAGGGGTCCAAGTACTTCAACCACCGTCGTACATGAATCGGTAAACACTCGATTTGCCCCAATGGCTTGATTTATCTCGGTGATCACACTCTAAAATTCAACGAACATACTTAAAAGCTCAACAAACTAACACTAGTAACAAGCCACCTTACATTGATTCCGTTAAAACATAATATTGTTCATACATAACATTCCAGCTAAATAGAATGCTAAATCAAAAATTCAACGTGTGGTTACATATGATGTTTTTCAAATGCATACCAGTCGGTTTCCCATCAATAAGTACATCACCCATATCAAACTAACAAACAATAAAACACGTAAATCTTTAGAAATTAAATATATTCTGGTTAGTTTAGAACAAACATATAGTTTAGAGTAGATGAGAAACCTGCCAATATCCCTTTTGTGTTACTGGAACGTAAGTATGCAATCCTTTTTAGTGATTTGAATCAGCACCCCCAAAGATGATTTCACCACCTTCGGCTTCCTCACCTTTCTGGTTAAGCCATAATGAAAATACACGCTCCTTAACTAAATGTTGATCGACCATATTTTCCTTGTACACGAAATTGATTACACAAGGAACTATGCCCCGACAACAACCTTCATGGCTGACTATAAGAATCTACTTTTAAACAATAAAAATGGCGTTTGCTCAAGTGATGTCATCTTTGTAATTACTTGACTTAATTAGGAATTGAACATGAGAATTAAAATCACAAAGTATGTCTTTGCAGCTCTATGTTCCTTCCTTGTTGGCACCATTTTTGTCTTATGTAAGCGTGATGAACAACATAGGAATGCTAGCAAAATAGCTAAAGCAAACAAAACTATGCATTATTCAGAACTACAGTGACATTTATTAAACATACCACAGTGGCACAGCGTTACCAACAGATAATTCCTTGAATCCAAGGATACCATCAAACCTCCCAGCTAAAAAGGTCATGCCACCGTCTCTTGTTGCCTCAATGAACTCCTGAACAAACCACAGATATCTACATTCATTAAATTCTCCTTTTACCAAGTTGGATCTGATTGCAAAATGCTTCAGTTAAACACATGCTAGTAAAGTTCACCTGATCCTCGACCACTATATCACCAACTATGATGTTGTCTTCACTAAAGTATCCGGATATTGATCCACTACGATAATCAATAGCAGCAGGTTTTCCTTCAATAATTGTGACAAATATTTGCAGAATATCAGTCAAAATCGGAACATGGCGAGATTAATCCACCATCGATATAATATATGAACATGCAGAACAAAATTATCCTACTAGGTCTATATATGCATTAATTAAAAAGAAAGTAACTGGGTGGTCATTTAGCTGCATGAGATATTTTATTTTGTGTCCAAGTTACATTATTTGTTGTCATACAGTGTTTATCAGTAATATTAAGTTTCAGCCTCATATTAGAAAAGAAATTCATGGCATTAAGGCTAAGTCACTAACCATTCTTTTTGTAGGTGGGTGACTGAATTGACTTGTATTTTGAATGGAGAAAGCAAGATGCCTGTAGGCGTGACATAATTCATTTCCTTCAACATTTTATTCGCAGTCACTGATGTTTCGTTCAGCCTATACTAAGTGATAAAACAACTTACGAAAGTAAGCATTCTGAAGATGGAATCCACAAGTTGGCACTGCCAGTGTCAAAGATTACAGTGAACTTTTGAGGAGGTGTGCCAATGCCAATCTCACCAAAGAATTGAGTGCCCATATAGCTCTCAATGGTACAACATCAGATCCTTGGGGATCACGAAACTTATCTGCAATCAGCGTATATTTCCTTATTATGGCTCTTCAATAATCAACATCATTCGCAGTACTTAGGTTCGAAGCAATATGACTCGTCTCATCATATTTCATTTTTTTTAGTCCAATCCTAACAAGCCCGTTGGTTGATGTCGAAAAGACCAAAGTATCCAAAAAGGTTGACAAGAGTACATGAAAGGCTGGTATTCCAAAATTTCTTCCCATATGGCCGGATCTGTACGTCAATCATCAAATCTAGTATTAGTGATCAAAGAAACCATTGGTGTATATCACATATGGAGCCAACCTTTAACTTATCAGTCTAATATGAAGTCAAACATATATCATTAATTATTTTGCCATAAAATTTATATCTATACTACATTATAAAGCATTTGGGACATTCTTAAAATGGAAGGCTTAAAAAATTAAGATTCAACATTTACTTATAATGGCAAATTTTAATAAGTACATCTATAATAGCATTGGTTGCAACTCTTTAAAGCACTTTTTGTAGACAAGTTTTTTAAAAAATATAAAAGGAAAATACAAAGAAATTTAATGTAAGGAAAAAAAACGTCTACAACAATAATTACCTAATAAATGTTATTTTTAAAACACCCCTAATATGAAGAATACTTGTTATTATGCATATTGTACAACATAATAAAACACACAAAGCTTCATACAATTTATATGTAAAAACAAGTTAATGGTACATATGGTTTTAAAATACGGATCGGACCAACGGGTTCAACCGGGAACCGGAGTCACCACCGGTTCGGTCAGCCCACAAAAATCGTCCGAAAATGATATTATTAAATCAATAGAGTTTTAAAATGCATACTAATTTACAATATTCAAAAAAATATTATTAAATCGCAAGAGTGCCTTCAGAAAACAACATATACACCTTTTAGAATTGTTTTGATAAAACTTACCGTAAAAACTAAAAACTTTGTTTTATAAAAATCGAACGATTTTTTCAAAGCAAAGTATGCAAAGGAGCAAAGTGATAATTGTTAATTTATATAATTATACACATTTACACATATCTATCTATCTATACTACATTATAAATCATTTGGGACATTCTTAAAATGAAAGGCTTAAAAAATTAAGATTCAACACTTACTTATAATGGCAAATTTTAATAAGTACATCTATAATAGCATTGGTTGCAACTCTTTAAAGCACTTTTTGTAGACAAGTTTTTTAAAAAATATAAAAGGAAAATACAAAGTAATTTAATGTAAGGAAAAAAAACGTCTACAACAATAATTACCTAATAAATGTTATTTTTAAAACACCCCTAATATGAAGAATACTTGTTATTATGCATATTGTACAACATAATAAAACACACAAAGCTTCATACAATTTATATGTAAAAACAAGTTAATGGTACATATGATTTTAAAATACGGATCGGACCAACGGGTTCAACCGGGAACCGGAGTCACCACCGGTTCGGTCAGCCCACAAAAATCGTCCGAAAACGATATTATTAAATCAATAGAGTTTCAAAATGCATACTAATTTACAATATTCAAAAAAATATTATTAAATCGCAAGAGTGCCTCGAGAAAACAACATATACACCTTTTAGAATTGTTTTGATAAAACTTACCGTAAAAACTAAAAACTTTGTTTTATAAAAATCGAACGATTTTTTCAAAGCAAAGTATGCAAAGGAGCAAAGTGATAATTGTTAATTTATATAATTATACACATTTACACATATCTATCTATCTATACTACATTATAAATCATTTGGGACATTCTTAAAATGAAAGGCTTAAAAAATTAAGATTCAACACTTACTTATAATGGCAAATTTTAATAAGTACATCTATAATAGCATTGGTTGCAACTCTTTAAAGCACTTTTTGTAGACAAGTTTTTTAAAAAATATAAAAGGAAAATACAAAGTAATTTAATGTAAGGAAAAAAAACGTCTACAACAATAATTACCTAATAAATGTTATTTTTAAAACACCCCTAATATGAAGAATACTTGTTATTATGCATATTGTACAACATAATAAAACACACAAAGCTTCATACAATTTATATGTAAAAACAAGTTAATGGTACATATGATTTTAAAATACGGATCGGACCAACGGGTTCAACCGGGAACCGGAGTCACCACCGGTTCGGTCAGCCCACAAAAATCGTCCGAAAACGATATTATTAAATCAATAGAGTTTCAAAATGCATACTAATTTACAATATTCAAAAAAATATTATTAAATCGCAAGAGTGCCTCGAGAAAACAACATATACACCTTTTAGAATTGTTTTGATAAAACTTACCGTAAAAACTAAAAACTTTGTTTTATAAAAATCGAACGATTTTTTCAAAGCAAAGTATGCAAAGGAGCAAAGTGATAATTGTTAATTTATATAATTATACACATTTACACATATCTATCTATCTATACTACATTATAAATCATTTGGGAAATTCTTAAAATGGAAGACTTAAAAAATTAAGATTCAACACTTACTTATAATGACAAATTTTAATAAGTACATCTATAATAGCATTGGTTGCAACTCTTTAAAGCACTTTTTGTAGACAAGTTTTTTAAAAAATATAAAAGGAAAATACAAAGTAATTTAATGTAAGGAAAAAAAACGTCTACAACAATAATTACCTAATAAATGTTATTTTTAAAACACCCCTAATATGAAGAATACTTGTTATTATGCATATTGTACAACATAATAAAACACACAAAGCTTCATACAATTTATATGTAAAAACAAGTTAATGGTACATATGATTTTAAAATACGGATCGGACCAACGGGTTCAACCGGGAACCGGAGTCACCACCGGTTCGGTCAGCCCACAAAAATCGTCCGAAAACGATATTATTAAATCAATAGAGTTTCAAAATGCATACTAATTTACAATATTCAAAAAAATATTATTAAATCGCAAGAGTGCCTCGAGAAAACAACATATACACCTTTTAGAATTGTTTTGATAAAACTTACCGTAAAAACTAAAAACTTTGTTTTATAAAAATCGAACGATTTTTTCAAAGCAAAGTATGCAAAGGAGCAAAGTGATAATTGTTAATTTATATAATTATACACATTTACACATATCTATCTATCTATACTACATTATAAATCATTTGGGACATTCTTAAAATGAAAGGCTTAAAAAATTAAGATTCAACACTTACTTATAATGGCAAATTTTAATAAGTACATCTATAATAGCATTGGTTGCAACTCTTTAAAGCACTTTTTGTAGACAAGTTTTTTAAAAAATATAAAAGGAAAATACAAAGTAATTTAATGTAAGGAAAAAAAACGTCTACAACAATAATTACCTAATAAATGTTATTTTTAAAACACCCCTAATATGAAGAATACTTGTTATTATGCATATTGTACAACATAATAAAACACACAAAGCTTCATACAATTTATATGTAAAAACAAGTTAATGGTACATATGATTTTAAAATACGGATCGGACCAACGGGTTCAACCGGGAACCGGAGTCACCACCGGTTCGGTCAGCCCACAAAAATCGTCCGAAAACGATATTATTAAATCAATAGAGTTTCAAAATGCATACTAATTTACAATATTCAAAAAAATATTATTAAATCGCAAGAGTGCCTCGAGAAAACAACATATACACCTTTTAGAATTGTTTTGATAAAACTTACCGTAAAAACTAAAAACTTTGTTTTATAAAAATCGAACGATTTTTTCAAAGCAAAGTATGCAAAGGAGCAAAGTGATAATTGTTAATTTATATAATTATACACATTTACACATATCTATCTATCTATACTACATTATAAATCATTTGGGAAATTCTTAAAATGGAAGACTTAAAAAATTAAGATTCAACACTTACTTATAATGACAAATTTTAATAAGTACATCTATAATAGCATTGGTTGCAACTCTTTAAAGCACTTTTTATAGACAAGTTTTTTAAAAAATATAAAAGGAAAATACAAAGTAATTTAATGTAAGGAAAAAAAACGTCTACAACAATAATTACCTAATAAATGTTATTTTAAAACACCCCTAATATGAAGAATACTTGTTATTATGCATATTGTACAACATAATAAAACACACAAAGCTTCATACAATTTATATGTAAAAACAAGTTAATGGTACATATGGTTTTAAAATACGGATCGGACCAACGGGTTCAACCGGGAACCGGAGTCACCACCGGTTCAGTCAGCCCACAAAAATCGTCCGAAAACGATATTATTAAATCAATAGAGTTTCAAAATGCATACTAATTTACAATATTCAAAAAAATATTATTAAATCGCAAGAGTGCCTCGAGAAAACAACATATACACCTTTTAGAATTGTTTTGATAAAACTTACCGTAAAAACTAAAAACTTTGTTTTATAAAAATCGAACGATTTTTTCAAAGCAAAGTATGCAAAGGAGCAAAGTGATAATTGTTAATTTATATAATTATACACATTTACACATATCTATCTATCTATACTACATTATAAATCATTTGGGGCATTCTTAAAATGAAAGGCTTAAAAAATTAAGATTCAACACTTACTTATAATGGCAAATTTTAATAAGTACATCTATAATAGCATTGGTTGCAACTCTTTAAAGCACTTTTTGTAGACAAGTTTTTTAAAAAATATAAAAGGAAAATACAAAGTAATTTAATGTAAGGAAAAAAAACGTCTACAACAATAATTACCTAATAAATGTTATTTTTAAAACACCCCTAATATGAAGAATACTTGTTATTATGCATATTGTACAACATAATAAAACACACAAAGCTTCATACAATTTATATGTAAAAACAAGTTAATGGTACATATGATTTTAAAATACGGATCGGACCAACGGGTTTAACCGGGAACCGGAGTCACCACCGGTTCGGTCAGCCCACAAAAATCGTCCGAAAACGATATTATTAAATCAATAGAGTTTCAAAATGCATACTAATTTACAATATTCAAAAAAATATTATTAAATCGCAAGAGTGCCTCGAGAAAACAACATATACACCTTTTAGAATTGTTTTGATAAAACTTACCGTAAAAACTAAAAACTTTGTTTTATAAAAATCGAACGATTTTTTCAAAGCAAAGTATGCAAAGGAGCAAAGTGATAATTGTTAATTTATATAATTATACACATTTACACATATCTATCTATCTATACTACATTATAAATCATTTGGGAAATTCTTAAAATGGAAGACTTAAAAAATTAAGATTCAACACTTACTTATAATGACAAATTTTAATAAGTACATCTATAATAGCATTGGTTGCAACTCTTTAAAGCACTTTTTGTAGACAAGTTTTTTAAAAAATATAAAAGGAAAATACAAAGTAATTTAATGTAAGGAAAAAAAACGTCTACAACAATAATTACCTAATAAATGTTATTTTAAAACACCCCTAATATGAAGAATACTTGTTATTATGCATATTGTACAACATAATAAAACACACAAAGCTTCATACAATTTATATGTAAAAACAAGTTAATGGTACATATGGTTTTAAAATACGGATCGGACCAACGGGTTCAACCGGGAACCGGAGTCACCACCGGTTCAGTCAGCCCACAAAAATCGTCCGAAAACGATATTATTAAATCAATAGAGTTTCAAAATGCATACTAATTTACAATATTCAAAAAAATATTATTAAATCGCAAGAGTGCCTCGAGAAAACAACATATACACCTTTTAGAATTGTTTTGATAAAACTTACCGTAAAAACTAAAAACTTTGTTTTATAAAAATCGAACGATTTTTTCAAAGCAAAGTATGCAAAGGAGCAAAGTGATAATTGTTAATTTATATAATTATACACATTTACACATATCTATCTATCTATACTACATTATAAATCATTTGGGGCATTCTTAAAATGAAAGGCTTAAAAAATTAAGATTCAACACTTACTTATAATGGCAAATTTTAATAAGTACATCTATAATAGCATTGGTTGCAACTCTTTAAAGCACTTTTTGTAGACAAGTTTTTTAAAAAATATAAAAGGAAAATACAAAGTAATTTAATGTAAGGAAAAAAAACGTCTACAACAATAATTACCTAATAAATGTTATTTTTAAAACACCCCTAATATGAAGAATACTTGTTATTATGCATATTGTACAACATAATAAAACACACAAAGCTTCATACAATTTATATGTAAAAACAAGTTAATGGTACATATGGTTTTAAAATACGGATCGGACCAACGGGTTCAACCGGGAACCGGAGTCACCACCGGTTCGGTCAGCCCACAAAAATCGTCCGAAAACGATATTATTAAATCAATAGAGTTTCAAAATGCATACTAATTTAAAATATTCAAAAAAATATTATTAAATCGCAAGAGTGCCTCGAGAAAACAACATATACTCCTTTTAGAATTGTTTTGATAAAACTTACCGTAAAAACTAAAAACTTTGTTTTATAAAAATCGAACGATTTTTTCAAAGCAAAGTATGCAAAGGAGCAAAGTGATAATTGTTAATTTATATAATTATACACATTTACACATATCTATCTATCTATACTACATTATAAATCATTTGGGACATTCTTAAAATGGAAGGCTTAAAAAATTAAGATTCAACACTTACTTATAATGGCAAATTTTAATAAGTACATCTATAATAGCATTGGTTGCAATTCTTTAAAGCACTTTTTGTAGACAAGTTTTTTAAAAAATATAAAAGGAAAATACAAAGTAATTTAATGTAAGGAAAAAAAACGTCTACAACAATAATTACCTAATAAATGTTATTTTTAAAACACCCCTAATATGAAGAATACTTGTTATTATGCATATTGTACAACATAATAAAACACACAAAGCTTCATACAATTTATATGTAAAAACAAGTTAATGGTACATATGGTTTTAAAATACGGATCGGACCAACGGGTTCAACCGGGAACCGGAGTCACCACCGGTTCGGTCAGCCCATCAAAATCGTCCGAAAACGATATTATTAAATCACTAGAGTTTCAAAATGCATACTAATTTACAATATTCAAAAAAATATTATTAAATCGCAAGAGTGCCTCGAGAAAACAACATATACACCTTTTAGAATTGTTTTGATAAAACTTACCGTAAAAACTAAAAACTTTGTTTTATAAAAATCGAACGATTTTTTCAAAGCAAAGTATGCAAAGGAGCAAAGTGATAATTGTTAATTTATATAATTATACACATTTACACATATCTATCTATCTATACTACATTATAAATCATTTGGGACATTCTTAAAATGGAAGGCTTAAAAAATTAAGATTCAACACTTACTTATAATGACAAATTTTAATAAGTACATCTATAATAGCATTGGTTGCAATTCTTTAAAGCACTTTTTGTAGACAAGTTTTTTAAAAAATATAAAAGGAAAATACAAAGTAATTTAATGTAAGGAAAAAAAACGTCTACAACAATAATTACCTAATAAATGTTATTTTTAAAACACCCCTAATATGAAGAATACTTGTTATTATGCATATTGTACAACATAATAAAACACACAAAGCTTCATACAATTTATATGTAAAAACAAGTTAATGGTACATATGGTTTTAAAATACGGATCGGACCAACGGGTTCAACCGGGAACCGGAGTCACCACCGGTTCGGTCAGCCCACAAAAATCGTCCGAAAACGATATTATTAAATCAATAGAGTTTCAAAATGCATACTAATTTACAATATTCAAAAAAATATTATTAAATCGCAAGAGCGCCTCGAGAAAACAACATATACACCTTTTAGAATTGTTTTGATAAAACTTACCGTAAAAACTAAAAACTTTGTTTTATAAAAATCGAAAGATTTTTTCAAAGCAAAGTATGCAAAGGAGCAAAGTGATAATTGTTAATTTATATAATTATACACATTTACACATATCTATCTATCTATACTACATTATAAATCATTTGGGACATTCTTAAAATGGAAGGCTTAAAAAATTAAGATTCAACACTTACTTATAATGGCAAATTTTAATAAGTACATCTATAATAGCATTGGTTGCAACTCTTTAAAGCACTTTTTGTAGACAAGTTTTTTAAAAAATATAAAAGGAAAATACAAAGTAATTTAATGTAAGGAAAAAAAACGTCTACAACAATAATTACCTAATAAATGTTATTTTTAAAACACCCCTAATATGAAGAATACTTGTTATTATGCATATTGTACAACATAATAAAACACACAAAGCTTCATACAATTTATATGTAAAAACAAGTTAATGGTACATATGGTTTTAAAATACGGATCGGACCAACGGGTTCAACCGGGAACCGGAGTCACCACCGGTTCGGTCAGCCCACAAAAATCGTCCGAAAACGATATTATTAAATCAATAGAGTTTCAAAATGCATACTAATTTACAATATTCAAAAAAATATTATTAAATCGCAAGAGTGTCTCGAGAAAACAACATATACACCTTTTAGAATTGTTTTGATAAAACTTACCGTAAAAACTAAAAACTTTGTTTTATAAAAATCGAATGATTTTTTCAAAGCAAATTATGCAAAGTGCTAAGTGCTAAGTATATATTTTATAATTACTATATATATTTATATAATAATAATTATGCGAATTAAATAACCCACATGACTTCTTGAATATGTAATTTGTTTTCTTTCTTTATAAGTAGTCTTTTACTTGTATCATCCTTCTATGTGGGATAAATATAACTATAATGTAAGTGATTTTTTAAATTTTTTATGGTGTTATTATTTAATGATAACTTGTGACTACGAGTTATTGTCAACTAATTTAACCTCATACCTTTACAATATGACAGCTACCGACTCAGTATTGTCACAATATCGCGTGGAAAATCTGCAGTTTTTATATGAAAAATATTGTTATTATATAAAATGATTCAAAACTAAAATTGTCGTCATCCGTATATTTATGTATCGTAAAATGTAGAATTAAAATAAATTTTTGCTAAGTATTAAAATTGCATGGTACCCGCCGCTGCAACGCGCGGGTACCCTGCTAGTTAAATATAAAGCATGAATAACTCTCTCTCCAAAATTTTAACACTTAAAAAAAATTAAGCATAGTTTACAACACTTTAATTCACCTAATTTTCAGAATTACAACAAAGTAAGCAAATTGTACAACAAAATAAAGTGTAGTGTCATTTTAAAACCAAAATTCTATCAAACAACACTAATGCTATTAAAAACACCCTTTCACCAAAAATCACAACCATTTAAGCACAATGTATAATAGCTGCAACCAATTTTCAGATTTACAATAAAATAAGCATAGAGTACAACAAAATAAGCATGATGTAATTTTCAGACTTACAATGTTAATGCTATTAAAGTGGCACTACAAAAAAATAGTTGATTCCTAACACTTTTATTTTCACACTTTTTAAAAGATCATAGAATTTTATTACTTTATTAACACTTAAGAATGTGTAAAAATTGAATAATTAATAAGTGTGATAAAAAAATTGTAAAGCAATAGATGTTCCTCACTCATAATTGAGTAAAAAAAAAAAAAAAAAAAAAAATCACACTTTTAAGTGTGAAGAATTAAAAGATTTCTCGACACTTTTATTTGTAATACCTAAATTCTCCACACTTTGAGGAAGTGTGGAGAATTTAATTCTCTGTACTTTGAGCAAGTATAGGGAATTTGGGTGTTACAAAATAACCTCCACACCTTTTATTAGATTTTTCCACACTTAAAAGTGTGAACTTTTTTTTAAACAACTATAAGTGTGGCAAATTTATTGTTTTACAATTTTTTACTACACTTGATAATGTAACAAATTTTTACACATTATTAAGTGTTAATAAACTAATTAAATTTTACACACTTTTTAAAAGTGTGAACATCTATATATATATAAAAAATGAGTTCCCTCTCATTGAATGTGAGCATTAATGGCCTTAAGTCCATAAACTCTATTATGCATGATTGAGTTCAATGTCAATTTAATGTGCA
This sequence comes from Artemisia argyi, assembly GCA_030686995.1. Taxonomy (NCBI): domain Eukaryota; kingdom Viridiplantae; phylum Streptophyta; class Magnoliopsida; order Asterales; family Asteraceae; genus Artemisia; species Artemisia argyi. Next base: position 176,215 of record JARVZY010011398.1, on the reverse strand, counting down.
AGGAGGTTTGTGCACAAAAAAAAGTACGGTACAACATGCTTAAAGCAACACCTTAAACTCACATCTCTTTTACATTTTTTTTATTACGAATGTTTGACATTTTTAGTTATTTGGTTAGTGAGTTGTGACTTGCGAATGAGATGCTATACTTATATGAAATGTTCCTTAATTATGTTTGTCAGTAATTTCATACATTTATGTAATTTTTTTTTAAACCAATACTTCTTTTTGGATTTTCTTGATCTGGTCTTTGGTGAATGTTTGACTTTTTTTTACCCCTATTAGACTAATTCTTGGATTATTACACCTACTGCTTGGTACTACTTGGATACTTAGATCGCAGTTAGGTGGTCTTTTAGATTGTATGGACCAATGTATAGTGGGTTTTCTTTATATATTTGTTTCTCACAGAACTTATATGTAGGTATATCATATTCATATGAAGTTACACATTGGGGGTTAAGAGTTTGACATCACATGAGTTCCAACCAAGTCAAGCGAGTATCATGGAGAAATGCTGATATGCGGTTTTTAAAGAGTAGTTTGCCAATCAAGAAAAGTTAACTATGTTTTTATATAAGTTGAGAACACCAGCTAAGTCGACCAACTATCACATGATATGTTTTTAGAGTTTTATTTTAGAATTTGTATTTGTTGAGTTATTAGTTCAAAAGTTTATTAAAGAACATGTCTTTGAAACTATAGTTAATTCTTATGTATTGTGATTAATCAATAAAATCAAGTTTATTACTCACATAAACCCCTTGCTCAAGTCAACATTTTTTCTCCGTATTCAGTTAAAATTGCTTAAACATTTTATGCTACTTTTCTATAGTTAACGTGTTGGTAGATGTTTTCTTATGATAAAACCAAGTACTTAATCTGTTTTTATGATATTTATTAGGGGTGTTTGTTTGGGAATGTTTTTACTGATTTTGTAAAAGGATTTTGCTGATACAATGTTGTCTTATGTTATATATCATGTACACATTACATCACCAATCATACCGTTAATTTTTTTTAGTAATAATTCTGTTTTCCTGATATGTAAAGGGATATTTGGCATAGATGTTTTTATGGATTATGCAAAAGGATTTGGTAAATATAATGTTATTTTTTGTTTTACATTATTGTACACGTTTATAATGTGAAGTTCCTAAAAAGTGTTGGATGTATGGTTGTTTGGCCAACTTTTGCTGATTACTAGCGGTGTTTGGGTTACATAATACTATAAGTATATAACCTTTACCATGTGATGTACATGTTTATGTTTACCACATCAGTTCAAAGGCTACAACAATAATACCTTTATGTTGGCCAAATCAGTTCAAAGGCTGCAACAACACTACTTTTATGTGGACCACATCATTGCAATTGAATCAATGGAAATTTATGTATAAGATTTATCAAATACTCAGATGCTTCATTGTAGAGCAATAAACAATTTAGTGTGTTATTTCGTTGATAAGTTGAAAGCAAGTTCATCTGTTTCTGTAAAACTGTAATGTATTGTTGAACAATTATAAAGATCAAGTCATACAAACTAACAAGTAACACCAACTTAACATAGATTGAGTGGCAATTATCAATTGGTTGAAAAAATATGCAAGCAACTTGAATGGTTTATCATATTTACTTTCACTGTTATTAAGGGAACTTCTAATTTATGTAAAAAGATTATATTGTTGGGTGAAACCGTTGCACAACCGATGATTATAATTTAAGTGAACAAATCCCGTGCATCGCACGGGCCATGCTGCCTCGTTAAGTATAATAAACTTTTTTTTGTAATGTGGTCAATGTTATTAATGACTACTACTTAGAAGAAAAGAAACATAGTGTACAACACTTTAATGCACATAATTTTCAGACGTACAAGACAAGAAGCATAGTGTATAACAAAACACCACATTAATGCTATTTAATGTAGTTAATTATTTAACTGGTAAATAAATACAATTAACACAGTTATTAAAACACCCCTTAAATAAGAAATACAAATTAAGTATATTGTACAACCAAATTAAATAAAATTCCTGCATTAAATTTCAATACTACAAATAATAAAACATATTATACAAATATTCAAGCCCGAACGAGCAATGGGCCAAATAGGCTTGATCCCAAACGGGCGCGGACCAAACGGGCTCGAGCCCGAACAGGCACGGGCCAACGGGTTCGAGCCTGAACGGGCACGGGCTATACGAAATTCTTGATATCCGTAAATTTATTGTAAAAAAAACATAATAAACTAAAATACATTATATATCAAAATTTTTTATTTAAAGGTAACCGTTGCTGCAACGCAAGCGGCAGTTACCCTGCTAGTTGTCTATAATGAGTACGTTTTACATTAGTCACTATATCTTTTGTTTTCTAAAAAAGGACTAAATTAAATGCGAGGAAATTACCAAAAAGGTACAAAAACATTCAGTAATTTCATGTTTTGGTCATGATTTGACCTCTTTTCTCATTTTGGTTATGCTCGACTGAAAAACACTCACCATTTTTTGATGAAAATAGCGGTATCGATCAACCCTTCAACATGTGAAAACCGTGATGTGTGTGTGTGTTTTTTTGAATCGGAAATTATCAAGAGAAAGGAGAAAAAAATACAAGTTAATAAAATATTCATTGAAAGTACAAATAAAATCTTGGGAGTGAGATTTGGAAAGTTGATACGTGGGAATCGCACCAGGCTTTACCTCTCGAGGGATCTCGAGAAGCTTACAACCCCCACCAGGCAGTGTACCTGATCGTTGTAGTATATATGGAAAACTAGAAGGGGGGTTGAATAGTTTACCGTTTAAAATCTTTTTAACTTGTTTAGTTAGCTTTGAAACTTTCCGTTTGATCAAAGATATATGCACAAACACAATATATAACAAGTAAGTAAATGAAAGAAACGATCAAACCACAACACGAGTATTTATCGTGGTTCGGCTACAAGGACTCTATTTCCTTGCCCTACGTCCACACCCCGAGTATCCAACTCGAGAGTTTCTTTCACTAGTCAACAAGCTCCTTTCACCGGCGGAGAAAACCTTACACGTCGCTTATACTTTTACCGACACAAAGCTAGATGTCGAGTTCTTTTACAAGGGCACAACCACTCCCGTTTAGTTCTTTTACTAGGGTACAAAAACTCCCAACACTCTTTGTATTTTGAGGACTAAAATACTAACCACTCACTACAGAATATACACAAACAAATGACGTGTAAACAATAAGAGTTTACACAATACTAAGCTAACAAGTCTTGCAACGTTGTGTTGGAAACTTGTAACTTTTGATGACCTTGTGAGCTTCTTTGCTACAAAAGGAAACTTCACATTTACAATGTTAAGAAGTTAGAAGAAAAGATGAGTGTGTGTGTAAAATATGATCTCAAGAGGTTGGCCAAAAATCAAGTTATGGCTTGGTATTTATAGCACACCACACTGCATGCTTGGCGGATCAGGCGGAACCCTCAGATGGGTTCCGCCCGTGTACCCCCAGGGTACCGCCGGGTCTGCGGTAGGTTTTTGCAATAACTCTTCAAACCAAACAAGGTCTTGTCTCATAACTCCTAGCAACCAAACAATGTCACATCACTTAAATCAAGTCAAACACAAAACTTGTAAGCAACATCAAAGCAAGTCAAACACATTTCTTTCCATAAATGCATAATGACAAAACTTGCCATAAATGTGATGTGACTATTTCTAATTTAAGAAATAAACTTGTGTTGTGTTTTATGAAATGTAAAATGTAGCAAGAGTCTAGTTTATGCAAGTCTTAAAAACTAAGATTATGTTTTGCTTAAAAACTAAAGTTTACATTTTGTCGTTAACAAAACTTAGCGAAGATCGTAAAATATAAATAACGTTTTTAGGCGATATTTGTATTAACAGTATAGTATAGTGACAAGTACCGGGGGATTGATCGTTCAACTCAGGAATAGTGTCGCTAGGATTAGAAAGCCTAAAAACTAGGTCTAGCGGTGAGGGATGATTCTTTTTGTATTTTTTATGTTTTGTAAAAGCAAATAAAATCTCGGTTTTTGGAAGAGTGAGCGGAATTAGTTGCTAGCCAACTAACCCAATAACTAAAGATGCAATCAAAATAAAATAACAAAAATGAAATGAAACTAAGCGTAAACAATGATGGGGAAAGTTGTGTTTACTTAGATTTCATTACTCCCTAGATATCTTTTACAGGTTGATAGCTTGTTACAATTGCATGGATGACGGGTCATATTCCTTAATACTAGTTGTAGGGCCGTGTACAATATTCCCTAACTCTATAGGATCCTACTTCACTCCTATGTCGAGCCATTAGAAGCTCCTAACATGGGATCATTAGAATCTCCTACGCATTAAATACAACCAAAAATCATAGTACACCTCTGATCATGTTTCTTAAGACGTTCAAGCATGTTACCAATGGAAGTCTGTCAGTTTTCTTAAGCCTAACATCGAATACAATCATCCGTAACAACTATAAACAAACAATCAACTCATAATTAACATCTAGGTTTCACTACATCTAAGTAAACACAAAAGAGATTTAGCCGAGCATGTTAAATTGAAGACAAGTGTAAGATATATTCAAGCAACACATAGACATATTGATTGAATTGAAAGATTACTTATCTCAAATTGAACATGAAAGTTTCAAAGGGTTGAAACCCTTGAAAAAGCTGAAAAATTCGACCTAGGGTTTTTCCCTCAAAGTTGCACACTAATGAATAAAATTTGGAAAACTATATATAGATAATACAGGGTGACGGCGTCATGTGTAAACATGTGACGCCGTCAACTCGCCGCTTATAATGAAATCGGATTGCCTAGATCCACTTTTGACGCCGTTATGTGTAAATTTCTTCTGGGCCGTCACTAATACTTGGACCATGACGGCCTTGGGTGACGCCGTCATCTCCAATGCACAAAACTTTCTGGATCGTCACGTGTATTGTCCACTTTCACCTCTTGTATTACTCTTGACGCCGTCATTAAGGAATATGTGATGCCGTCTGGTACTGTTCCCAGCACGGAAAATTAAGACTTTGCCCTTTTTTTCACTTTTATGCTCCAAAAACATCCAAAATGCTTCATTTTCTAGATTTCACTCCAAAAGTACCTAAAATGACAAAAGGAACGATTTAGGGCAATATTTGATCAAATAATCTCGACTTCGGGCTTAAATGACCCCTTAAAAACGGTTCATTTTTCGCCTCATCAAAAGTACATATCAAATCTGAGTAAAAGATTTACTGACAACTTTTTTACTTTTCCAAGGACAAAAAGTACACCGTCAGTCGAGCAGCCGTCAGTCGAGCAAGTAAGTCGAGCAATATTTTATATTAAAGTACCCCACTAAGAATAGTAACAAAGATTCTGTCAGAGATTTTGTGGTACACAAAAATAGTAATAAAAAATTAAAAGTATGCCACGTGTCGAATATTTAGGCCAGTTGATCAGTCGAGCGGTTGGGCATGACCAAATTGGGAAAAAGGGTCAAATCATGACCAAAACAAGAAATGTCTGAATGTTTTTGTACCTTTTTGGTAATTTCCTCATTAAATGCATGCATACATCATTTTTGATTTCTTAGACTATATTATTAACAAAAAAATAATTCAAAATTTAATCTCGATCAGGAGATCTTTAAAGAGAGGAAAAATAGTTAAAAACTGAAACAAACATAGTTATCCTAAATTTACAGAAAAGAAATTGTAACAAACTATCAATATAAAACTGTATGACAGTAATCCTTACAAAAACGAGAAAGGTTGTCAACTCATATAGCTAGAGTGCATTGTGCATGCAACATCAACTTAATAAACTTTGAGTTTCATGTGAAAAAAAAAGAAAAAAAAAAAAAAAAGAAAAAAAAAAGCTGATTGATATAATCTAAAGAGTGAAGTAGTTTACTGCCAATGAAAGCTAAAAACCAGAAAGAGTTTATCCTTCTTAAATATAGAATATCTGGTTCGTAGGGTATTTGTTCATTAGCAAAGTTAGATACAAAACTATTGCAGGCAATACCAAGACCTTTAACTTAAACTGGAAAAAAAAAAAATAGAACTTTAATATGATCTAAAGATTGAATCTAATAGTATGAAGTACTATGAAAATGGAAACCCATAAGGAATATGAGGTTCACACCGATGAGATGACTTAATTATCCACTTGAAACACGTAACTTCACATGAAAACTTAGAGTGGCAGATACATACATTTTTGCTGCATCTCACGAGAGATAGATAAATCTTTGTGATTGTCTTTAAAGCATCCACGATGTATAGAACACTAAGAGGTCAAATGATTGTCATATCAATTAGTTAACATCTATTCCATTACACATTTATACAGATTAGATAGCTTGTCCATTGACCTCTACAATGAGAGTTAAGGTTAATGTTTGGTGAATTGGTATTGATCATTTATTCAAATATTCAATGAACATTGTAATGGTGTGATAACTGCAATCCATCAAGTTTCATGTAATCGCCTTGTTCATAGTTTATCTCTCATTGACATTCCATTACGGATGCTCTTATTGCACAGGTTTGAAACCAACCATATTGTGTTTTAGGATGTGATTGTAGTGAACCATGATTGTGTGACAATTGTATGCAAACTAATAAAACAATAAATGTGGGAAAAAGTATGCAAACTGAATATATTATTGATGTTGAATTGTTAACTTGTTTGCAAAATACATAAGACCTATTTATACTAATCTAAACGACACCTATGATAGTTATTTTCAACCATTGTGACTCTTGACTAATAACTGTTAACTACCATAACTGCCACATTCTAACTGCCTGCATAATGGGTGTTTGGGTTAACTGTTGTGACCCATTTGCAGTGACATACATTTGACCCATACATAAACTAAAGTACTAATTACATTGACTTTATAATAAACATATACTAACCACTAATGTTTGACATCTAATGGCATTAAGGAGTCAACATCTCCCCCCTAATTCATTAATGTCAAACTTCTTCTTGAGTGATGTTCCTTCTTGGTCCTTAAACAATGACTTCAAAATCATTGCATCATGTACTCATTGCTTCCTGTACTACTTGCTTCATGTGCTTCATCTTCCATATTGCTCTCTAGCCTGACTCCAAACCGAGTCTTGTTCATTTCTTCATCGAGTGTTTCCTTCATTCCTGCATCAACCTTGCTCTTGCCCTGTGGATCTTTTACACTTGCAGTCCCACTCCCCTTAACCACTTGTGGATCTTTTACATTAGCATTATCAACCACTTCTTTCTCTGGATCTTTTACATTGGCACTATCAACTACTTCTTTCTCTGGCTTTACTTCATACCAAGTTTTCTCTGCAGTTTCATAGTATGTTTGCATCATGTCAATGAACAATCTGTAGCAATTTTTCACTGCCTCCTCTTCACCATCTGTCAGCCCTGTAAATTAGCAATGGTCTTCCATTTGTCACCAAGTGTGACACACAAATAGCCTCCAAGACTATCAACAATCTTATGCAAACTCAGCAAATTAATCTCCATCACTCCAATAAATGGTGGTATCTTCTCTAGCCTATCATAATTTAGATAAACCAAGTAAAACCACTTCAACATCTCCACATACTTCTTGCTAAACACTTCCCAATTCTTGTACACAAGGCTGTCCTTTTTTCAACAGGTTCATGAAAGACAAGAACCTTGCAAATGAATTCACTTTCAAAGCATACAGTGAACCATTCCAACTTATGTATTCTTCATCTACATAATCTTGTGTGTCCTTCTTGTCCCATGTTAGATCTTCCAAGCCTTTCACTAATGAGCATTCATCTTGGGATCTATGGACTCAAAATAATCATCCAAAAATCTGTTATGTTCAGAAATAACATTGATGAGTGTCTAAATATTCATCATTTTATACCAATCTGAACTGCCAAAACATCCAAAAATACTCAAATATGCATCAAAATACTGAAATTATTCCAGAAGTGTGTTTTATATGTTTCAGATGCAAAATAATCATAAACAGATAAAAAACGTACAAAGTTTGCATAATTGGTAGTTTCAGTCCCTCAACTTTCAAAACCTGTCAAAACTAGTCCCTGAAGGTTTAAAATGAAAGAAAAGTCAACTTAAGTCCTTGGGAAATCAAACATGTTCACTATAAATCCCAAGATAAAAGTTTTCACAAAATGGCAATTTTTACCCCTCAAGTTTCAAAATTGGCAAAATTAGTCCCTGGGTGTTTTAAAATGGAATTTTATCAAATATCACCCTTGTACTATTCATAACTTACAATTTGGAACTTTTTGATAACTTTTGGGAAATTACAATTTCACCCCTCAAACTTTGGTGAAATTACGTAAATGGTCCTTTAAGGTTTAAAAATGAAAAAAATACAAATATTACCCTTGTACTAATGTTATATGGCAGGAATGGCCCTTTGTGATACTTTAGAAATATGGCATGATCAGTCCCTAAAGTTTCAGCAAATTACAAGATTAGTCCTTGGGCTTTATTAACTACAAAACCAAACCGGCCCTTTATTATACCCTTTAAATCCAAATCCTTATAATCCAAAAAACAAAACCCACCAAGCCCACACAAACACCAGGCCCAAACACACACCTAGCCCACCCATCTCTTTTATAATTAAATGGGGTCAAAATATTGACCATCGTTGACCCCCCCCTTCTTCAACCTCCACCTCACCACTGCTACTCCATCCACCATCCACCCTCTCCACTTGCACCCACCTTTACCACCTCACCCCTTTCTGTCACCCCCACAACAAAACCCCTTCCCCTGGTTTTGCACCAGGGGACTCCACGTGTCACACCTACAATCTCCACCACCCTATACCCTGCAAACCCTTACACCACCACCCATAGACCACCCCTACTTCCCAAATTGTCCCCCTCCACCATCATAAGTCACATCCACAACATTTAATGCATAAAAACAGCCACAAGTTACCTCTTCCAATTTTGGTGCCAAAAAGCCATTTAAACGGCTGTGATCAATTGATGGGATCCAAGGGTTGAAAAGTGGTGGGATTTGCTTAGAAGGCCACGTGGAACAAGCTTGAAGCCTATAAAAGGAAGAAGAAGCAGAGGAAGAATATATAGTTTTTAATTTAGTTTTCTTATATGTCGAATAGTTAAGTTTTATAATCTCAGTGTAACTTTAAGTTTTCAAACTTTATATTAAGTATTTTCAGTGTTAATTGAATCATCTTAAAGCTTTAAATTCAAATTCTCATTGTGATTTCAGTTTATGCTTGAATATTAACTCAGAATTCTCATATGATTGTAAGACTGTCATTATTGTTATTATTTGTCTTATAATCTCATATAAGCTCATATAATAACTTAGCTAATGTATTAGAACCATCAAAACTCAGTTATAATCAAAAACTCAAAAATATAAGAAAATCAAGAAAAATAGAAAATAAATTAAAAATCAGTGAGCAATGATGATCAAGATGGAGCAGGGTTAATTGTGGATTGCCCTTTTGGTTTAGAAGCTTGTGGAAGCTAATAGGTGGTTATTTGATCCTTGGTTCTGTGTTTTGAGCTGGAATGCCATTTGTAAGCATTTTTCCACTTTTTAGTATTCTACTGTAGAACATCTCATATACTGCTTATTGTTGTGTTTCTTGGCTTATTTGGTATAAGTAAGTAGGATTATTGCTTAATATAGCATACTTGATCATTTGATTGCTTGGTATTCAGATTTCTTACTTTAATTGTCAAAATAACATTATAAGGATTCATAAGAGATTGTTGTTAAAACCTGTGTTATTGTAGTTAATTTGGCTTCTAATATCATTATATAACCTTGTCAATCAGTTTCTTGGTCCAAATTAATCACATGCTTAGAAAACCTCAGAATCTTACCTTTTAAGTGGTGTTTGGATTAGCTTGTTTCTGTTTGTTCAAGGTTGTATTTGTGGTTGGTTTCTGTTTAAACATGTTTCATTAGGATCCATTAGGTCTGTCATAACATAAAATTCAGTGTTCATTTGAGTTAAAAGTCAAAACTCACTTAAATCTAATCTCATATGTAACACCCCAACCCGTCAAGGGTAAAGATATTACAATAAATAGTGTCCAACAGAGCAAATCACAAGCTTAATACCTTATCAATACAATGAGTACAAAGGTTACAAATGAATTCCAAAATAAGGAAGATATGATAATAAAACCAAGTCCATTATGTAAAGGAACTCTAAGGTTGGTCCACACTTTCTCATTCCCAAAGCTAAACCCCGCGTCCTAGCTTAAGTACCTGCCGCATGGAAAAAGAAAGCGGCTGAGCATAAAAAGCTCAGTGAACAGATATCAACAAAATAACAACCGATACAATAGAGTTAGGAATAATCAAAGGGATATGAAGATACGATTACATGTGGTATCCAAGAGGGAAATCAAAAGATGACATGGTTAAGTGTAAAGCATAGTGTATGTAAGTTTTCAGTATTTTACCCAAGGCCAATCAATACAATACAATACAATAGTAGCCCAATATGGAGTGATCAACTCCCAATATGTGAGGGGTTGCAATGCACGCATACCCAGTCACCAATACAATATGTAGCAATGTAGACAATGTAGTAGCTCCAATAATCAATCAATCAATCAATACAATACAATACAAATCTAGGATGCATCCATACGCCCCCGTAGGCCAATAACAATCACAATCAAAGCAGTAGTCAATAGTAGATAGGGGACGGCGTAGTACATCTCTCCAACTACGCTAGAGTACAAAACATTGGTGCATCAATGCTATGGTTGTGGCTACTTCACAACAAGTAATACCCCGGGTAAATACTGAGGGTCAAGTGGTCAAGGTTCAATATCAATGGTTCAATATCAAAGTTTAGTTTCAAAAGTTTATTGTCAAAGTTTATTATCAAAGGTCCAATATCCAAAGGTTCAAATACCCAAAGGTCATTATCAATACTCATAGGTCAATATCAAGAGGTAGGTCAAAGGACCAATATCAATGGGTCAATCAAAGTTCAATATCAAGGTGCAATAATGTAAGGAGAGAGAGAGTCATGAGAGAGAAATAAAGTTGTACTATTGCTGAGAGAGTACGGAATATCTGTACCTTAGACCGATTGCACAAGCAAGTCACAAGTCAAAGAGAGAATGGGTCACTCCCACTTCACCGAACCTAGAAGATAATGTATACGAATCAAGACGAGTCCGGATTACTCAAGTAACCTCTTTTAGTTATCTTTCCATTTTTAGAAACTTTCCATATTTAGCAGCTTTATATTTTAGGTAACTTTCCATATTTAGTAACTTCCCACTTTAAGTAGTTTAAGCATTTTAGAAGACTTTCTATTTTTAGTAAGTTTCTCGTTTTAGCACAATTCCATAATTAGTGAGTTTCTCAAATTAGCAAGTTTAGTCATTTATAATCAAAGTTACCATTTAACTAGGTTAAAGTACTAAAATGACAATATTTATAGATTAGGGTTTATTATGATAATTAAATAGACTTAAAGAGTTAATATGATCAATATCATAGTTTAGGGTTTAATGTGACTACTATCTAAAGATTGGGGTTTAAAATGCCAATATAACAAAGTTTAGGGTCAAAATGTAGAATATAAATATTAAAAGTCAAATAAGATTATTTTAAAGTTTATTTCATAAACTTATATTAAAATAATAATTTTAGACCCGTCGTTATAATTTTGTATAATTTATTAACGTACCCACGATATTAATATTTATGCCGCGATAACCCAAGATTTTATAACCCGACATCGTTTCACTTAACTCATATTAACGTATTTCCGACCTCATATTTTAACCACGATTTAGTCATTACGTTTTAACTCTTTCGACCGCGACACGAAATTCACATGTTTTAACAGCCCAAAATTTCCCAACAAGATAGTGTAAAATATGATTCATGCATGCTTATTCATGGATCACGTGCATGGTACTTTGTTCCCTTTCTATATTGTTTAAGTTTATGAAATATGTTATATATGTATGGATGCATGTATGCGTTGGTATTTAATAAATATGCATTCAAAGGACAACATGATTCATAACAAGATGTAGCAGCAGGCGAGACATGTTTTTATAATTCTTTACCAAATCGATAAACAAGATAGTTTAATTCAGGTCCATGTCGAGCCAAGATCATGCCCAAACAAGCGTGACAGTCATGATAGAAACACTTCTTTGTAGTTGTCGATTTCATGAAGAATATTAAACCAAGTTTTACCCGTTCGATTAGTTTACGGATTTATAGCCGTTCAAGTCGAAACCAAACAATTAGATAACCACGACAAAACAGAAAACGAACCACCACATTTTATATGTCGATTTTTATAAGTCAAACCATTCGTTATTTTATATGCCCAGTCGTGATTTTATGTAACCATTTATATTCGATTTGCAACATGTAATGTAAGCCGATTACCCAAATTCTTATTTAGTTATGTTGTGTTATACGATTTTATATAATCTTCTTAATGAGACGTTAAAAGCATGCAGCTGCAAATAAAACAATAATATGATTGGAACAGAAACGAGTGACAAGAAATCGAAATAGGAAAGGATTACAATACCCTCGATGCGACAAACAAGTTATGCAGCAAGGATCGAACCACCAGTTTTATACCAGCCGAACCTAAGCAACGTCGACCCTTTGATCAGTTTGAAATTAACCAACGAACACAATTCCTACTCGACACAGAATTTTACCACGTTTAAAACCACCACCATCACCGCGATTGTAGACCAACAAGACCACGCCACCAACGAGCCTCCCAGCAATACTTTTTAGATCGACAGGAATGAAATAAGAAAACAGCCGCTGGTTTGTGGCGTTTATGTGTTTCTAGGGTTTGCAAAATTTTATATTTTGTGTGTTACGGAGTATGATATTTGGTGATCCGTATAATAACAAAACAAATTAGGGGATTTAAAAAAAAGAAAAGAAAAAGGAAACTGCCAATTTTGTGGAGAGACTTGGGGGAAGGATTATCAATCAAAAAAATAGACACGATACTAGTTGATATACATTTGTGACATGTTAAAAAAAAAATTTGGCTAGGGAAAGTTGTACACAATTCATTTATCATAAGTTTTAGTTATTCGCAAAATGTTTATTTGTTCAAATATTAACGCGTGAAATACTTAGGTTATAATCGGAACGAAATGTCTTAAATAATTAAACGTCTATTCAAAGTTCAAGATTAAAGGGGTATTTTGGGTATTTTACGTGTTCTAAATTTCTGGGTTTTACAACTCTTCCCCTCTAAAAAGAAAATTTTGTCCGCAAAATTGAAGTCGCAATATTTAGACGGAGATGTACCAATTCACGGAAAGAAGTGGCAATAAGTAGTCTAACACATAGAGAAGTTCTTCAAAAAGGATTTTAACAAAACGAATAACTTTGTTTCTCATGACTCTCTCCTGTCTATCAAGAATGGCTTCAATTTTTTTTTTCTTTTTTTTTTTTTTTTTTTTTTTTTTTGGAAGTGACATATCTGGTCAAAAGGGACACCATATGTAGAGGATGATAATTGTATCTTCTGAAAAGCTCATATGGGATACGAACAAAATTTCAATCAAATTAACTGTATCAAACAGTAGAGATCTCTACAAGAGCTTGAGATTGGTGACAGATGTATCGAGGTCAACAGAATGCAAAATCGAGAGTTCAAATTTATCCAATTATCTAATGAACGAATGCAGAGTCACACATGGGTAGAATGAACCTAAAGTCTCACAAATCGCAGGAAATCCAACAGAGATCAAATCTAAGCTTCTTAGATACTCCCCAAGATATCATATGACCACAATAAGTGCATGTTATATGGTGTAAGTATTATCACGTTGGCCAGGCGTCATAATACTAGCATCATATAAATATGCCCTTATAATGGTCATACTTTATCACGAGTCGTAAACAAACAAGCCAATCTAGTTCACCTATTACTTCTATCATCGCAGAGGTCAACCGAAATCAAGCGTCATAACCAAGAGGAACATTCAATAACAAAACAGTGGAAGTCTCAATGAATAACTAAAGGAAAACAAACTATTCGCAAGAGTAACGGAGATCTAACATATCAGCAAGTAAGGTACGTCGTCTTCAAAAGCACCAATTTTTCCCAAAATTTCCAAAACAAGACCATAATCAAGCATACGCAGAATGAACACGGAACAGAGATGATATTGGAGAACCTAATTCATCCAAGGATTACATTACTAAAACTCAAGAAATTAACAAGAGTGAGCATTAGTCATCATTTACTTCATCCTTCACAAAATCAACTCATCCAAACAAAAAAAAAAATGGTTTGTTTCAAAAACCACCCATTCAAACATCAAATCTCTTCAAGTACAAGTAATCTGTCTTCTTTTGTCCATCAATCTGGGAGTGAAACAAAACTGTGAACTTGAGTCTGATTGATCAAGCCTTCTGCTCTTCTTGGAATGCAATGGAGTAATGTGAATCTGACACAATCTTTAAATCCCTTCATCATTCAGTCTGCTTCCGCTCTTAATTCATCTTAGTACAACCAAGATGAATAGGGAAGTGAGACTGCATGTCTTCATCAGCTCCAGGTTCGCCATCTTTATTAGCTTCTTGTCCCCTGCATCGTCAACACTTCTTCCTTGTGAGGAGTGTCTTCATTCCTCATTGTAGCCACTGTTGTTGTCAATTCCAGGTCAGGCAGTGAAGTTAATCTTCTCATATGTTTCTAGTTGTCTTGATGCATACGCAAAATCTTCTATGCTTTAAAAGAGTATAACCAAGTCTCTTTCTGAAATGTCCCAAAATTTATCCTTCCTAAAAAAAATATGGAAGTTAATTTCTATTTCAGCTTTTCCCAAAACTCCGTTCTCAGTCAAACTAAGTCGTTTCTTTTTGTTCAAGAAATTCATCAATGGTAACGCAAATTGGTAAGCATCTTCCAAAATTCTTCTGTAAGATTCAAAAGACTAGCTTTTCAAATTTATTGTCGGTCTTGATCACTTGGTGATAGTTTCAGATCTTGCGGAATTTACAGAGATATTCTAATCTAAGAACACCGTTGTCCAACAATTATCGATCTTACAAAATGCACAAGTGGTTGCCAAATTTCAAACAAGGTACAAAATAGTTTCCATGTCCTTTCTCGTCTCCGAATGTACTATTACGTCATACCATGATTGTTTGTCCAAGTACTCACGAGAAAACGCTATTTATCATATTTACAAGAGGGTTAGAGCTTTAGCTAATACTATTAACATCACTAACCGTCATAGTAGTCTTCACGAATACAGAAGGCGATTCTAAAAATAACCTCAGCTCATAACTCCATTTCAAAACATACCACAATGTCATACTATACAATTCTTCCAAATATTCACGAAAACATAATCTCACCATATACAAGGGAATAGTTGACGTGATAGCCAATACAATTGGAATCGTTAACTTATTATTACGAATACAAAAACGGCTTCAAAATCATCTTAAGCGACCTTCACGTTCACCCCACGTCGTTCCTCCTCTTCTTCACCAATAAAACTGGTATACTTCATAGGCTTACCCTTGGTTAGTAAACTCGTTTCTTAGGAGTTCTTTCATTTGTTTCTTCAGTCTTTCAAATGAAGCCATCAGAAAAGGATTTTCAAAGGTAGGTTAAAATCATATCAAAGGCAAATGGAATTGTAGACCAATTACATTCGCCAAGCC
This sequence comes from Artemisia argyi, assembly GCA_030686995.1. NCBI lineage: Eukaryota > Viridiplantae > Streptophyta > Magnoliopsida > Asterales > Asteraceae > Artemisia > Artemisia argyi. The sequence continues at coordinate 160,508 of JARVZY010011398.1, read as the reverse complement.
AGACGGATAATTTACGAATTAGGGTCGAGAGTAAGTTTTATCAAGAGTCTTTAGGCAGATAAGTTAACCATTCGAAAAGGTTGGAATTTTTTTTTTGTTCGGCTTCTTAGCCCAAATGTGCCTCATTGCGAATACGAACATCGTATTGTTGTCAAAGTGATACGCGTAGGATACTAGTTGCCAACGTCGTCAATGGAGTCAAATAGAAAGATGAGAATTATCCGAAAGTAATGGAATCTATCAAGTCAATCAATTTAGGTGCAAAAACATCGTACCAGTACTTCCAAAATCATCAAGATTCCCAATAACCATTAACTAATGAACACAAACAGGATTTGCCATACCAAAACTCACAGAGGAGAAAGTAATTCAAAATTTCAATATTATCAGAGTAGCTTGGAAATGGAAATGAAATTCGAAGTCTAGCATAGGCTAAACAGAAGAGTACAAGAAACTAGTTCATGTTCATAAATTCCCTTCGTTCAATTTGGATTATAAAGGTTAGTTGCCGTAGACTCTAGATCGGAGTCTACATCATTCTCTTCTTTCTCTTCCTCTCATTCACTAATCCAACCATTCCTGTTATTCTCAGGTTGCGGCAACTAGCGGCTAGCAAAACCACTTTTGCGATCTCTCTCTTCTTCTTCCACAGACTTATGGCACTTTCCGTAATACTTGGTGTTAATACCATTGTTGTCATTTGCTTTAGTTCCACACATTTCTTTCTCCTTGTCATCCATCTTCTGGCAGCCCGTAGCATCCACAGTAGTCCCCTTACTACTTCTTATGTGCTGGATCTGTCTTGAGGTATCCTTAATGGCGTGAGTACCATTTTCTTCGGGTTTTTTGTCAGGTGGTCCAGAGCGACGAGATTTAACCATCTGAACGGTTACCAAATGATCAGAATAAGGAAGTCAAGGGCAAACACGAAAGGGAAAGGTATGTCGAAGGAAGCCTAATATCTACCCAATCCTCACAGGTTTAAACTTAAGTTCGCACAGGGAAGAGTCCTAAATCAAGTTTTCAAGGTGTTCATCAATGTTCCTACAGTGGAAACCTAATGGTCCATAACTCACAGGTCCAGGTTTATGTATTATAAGTCGTCAGCCTGTCTCTGATACCATAAATTGTAACACCCCAACCCGTCAAGGGTAAAGATATTACAATAAATAGTGTTCAACAGAGCAAATCACAAGCTTAATACCTTATCAATACAATGAGTACAAAGGTTACAAATGAATTCCAAAATAAGGAAGATATGATAATAAAACCAAGTCCATTATGTAAAGGAACTCTAAGGTTGGTCCACACTTTCTCATTCCCAAAGCTAAACCCCGCGTCCTAGCTTAAGTACCTGCCGCATGGAAAAAGAAAGCAGCTGAGCATAAAAAGCTCAGTGAACAGATATCAACAAAATAACAACCGATACAATAGAGTTAGGAATAATCAAAAGGATATGAAGATACGATTACATGTGGTATCCAAGAGGGAAATCAAAAGATGACATGGTTAAGTGTAAAGCATAGTGTATGTAAGTTTTCAGTATTTTACTCAAGGCCAATCAATACAATACAATACAATAGTAGCCCAATATGGAGTGATCAACTCCCAATATGTGAGGGGTTGCAATGCACGCATACCCAGTCACCAATACAATATGTAGCAATGTAGACAATGTAGTAGCTCCAATAATCAATCAATCAATCAATACAATACAATACAAATCTAGGATGCATCCATCCGCCCCCGTAGGCCAATAACAATCACAATCAAAGCAGTAGTCAATAGTAGATCGGGGACGGCGTAGTACATCTCTCCAACTACGCTAGAGTACATAACATTGGTGCATCAATGCTATGGTTGTGGCTACTCCACAACAAGTAATACCCCGGGTAAATACTGAGGGTCAAGGTTCAATATCAATGGTTCAATATCAAAGTTTAGTTTCAAAAGTTTATTGTCAAGGTTTATTATCAAAGGTCCAATATCCAAAGGTTCAAATACCCAAAGGTCATTATCAATACTCATAGGTCAATATCAAGAGGTAGGTCAAAGGACCAATATCAATGGGTCAATCAAAGTTCAATATCAAGGTGCAATAATGTAAGGAGAGAGAGAGTCATGAGGGAGAAATAAAGGTGTACTCTTGCTGAGAGAGTATGGAATAATGCAAGTCACAAGTCAAAGAGAGAATGGGTCACTCCCACTTCACCGAACCTAGAAGATAATGTATACGAATCTAGACGAGTCCGGATTACTCAAGTAACCTCTTTTAGTTATCTTCCCATTTTTAGAAACTTTCCATATTTAGCAGCTTTATATTTTAGGTAACTTTCCATATTTAGTAACTTCCCACTTTAAGTAGTTTAAGCATTTTAGAAGACTTTCTATTTTTAGTAAGTTTCTCGTTTTAGCACAATTCCATAATTAGTGAGTTTCTCAAACTAGCAAGTTTAGTAATTTATAATCAAAGTTACCATTTAACTAGGTTAAAGTACTAAAATGACAATATTTATAGATTAGGGTTTATTATGATAATTAAATAGAATTAAAGAGTTAATATGATCAATATCATAGTTTAGGGTTTAATGTGACTACTATCTAAAGATTGGGGTTTAAAATGCCAATATAACAAAGTTTAGGGTCAAAATGTAGAATATAAATATTAAAAGTCAAATAAGATTATTTTAAAGTTTATTTCATAAACTTAGATTAAAATAATAATTTTAGACCCGTCGTTATAATTTTGTATAATTTATTAACGTACCCACGATATTAATATTTATGCCGCGACAACCCAAGATTTTATAACCCGACATCGTTTCACTTAACTCATATTAACGTATTTCCGACCTCATATTTTAACCACGATCTAGTCATTACATTTTAACTCTTTCGACCGCGACACGAAATTCACATGTTTTAACAGCCCAAAATTTCCCAACAAGATAGTGTAAAATATGATTCATGCATGCTTATTCATGTATCACGTGCATGGTACTTTGTTCCCTTTCTATATTGTTTAAGTTTATGAAATATGTTATATATGTATGGATGCATGTATACGTTGGTATTTAATAAATATGCATTCAAAGGACAACATGATTCATAACAAGATGTAGCAGCAGGCGAGACATGTTTTTATAATTCTTTACCAAATCGATAAACAAGATAGTTTAATTCAGGTCCATGTCGAGCCAAGATCATGCCCAAACAAGCGTGACAGTCATGATACAAACACTTCTTTGTAGTTGTCGATTTCATGAAGAATATTAAACCAAGTTTTACCCGTTCGATTAGTTTACGGATTTATAGCCGTTCAAGTCGAAACCAAACAATTAGATAACCACGACAAAACAGAAAACGAACCACCACATTTTATATGTCGATTTTTATAAGTCAAACCATTCGTTATTTTATATGCCCAGTCGTGATTTTATGTAACCATTTATATTCGATTTGCAACATGTAATGTAAGCCGATTACCCAAATTCTTATTTAGTTATGTTGTGTTATACGATTTTATATAATCTTCTTAATGAGACGTTAAAAGCATGCAGCTGCAAATAAAACAATAATATGATTGGAACAGAAACGAGTGACAAGAAATCGAAATAGGAAAGGATTACAATACCCTCGATGCGACAAACAAGTTATGCAGCAAGGATCGAACCACCAGTTTTATACCAGCCGAACCTAAGCAACGTCGACCCTTTGATCAGTTTGAAACCCACGAACACAATTCCTACTCGACACAGAATTTTACCACGTTTAAAACCACCACCGTCACCGCGATTGTAGACCAACAAGACCACGCCACCAACGAGCTTCCCAGCAATACTTTTTAGATCGACAGGAATGAAATAAGAAAATAGCCGCTGGTTTGTGGCGTTTATGTGTTTCTAGGGTTTGCAAAATTTTATATTTTGTGTGTTATGATATTTGGTGATCCGTATAATAACAAAACAAATTAGGGGATTAAAAAAAAAAAAAAAAGGAAACTTCCAATTTTGTGGAGAGACTTGGGGGAAGGATTATCAATCAAAAAAATAGACACGATACTAGTTGATATACATTTGTGACATGTTAAAAAAAAATTTGGCTAGGGAAAGTTGTACACAATTCATTTATCATAAGTTTTAGTTATTCGCAAAATGTTTATTTGTTCAAATATTAACGCGTGAAATACTTAGGTTATAATCGGAACGAAATGTCTTAAATAATTAAACGTCTATTCAAAGTTCAAGATTAAAGGGGTATTTTGGGTATTTTACGTGTTCTAAATTTCTGGGTTTTACATCATATATTCACTGTTAAGTAATTAGAAGCTATATCTCATCATTTCAATATATAAGTTCATCATTTAGTTTAATTTAGTCTAATTATAATATATTATAGCTTATTTAGTAACTGAGATTCAAAAGAAGTTCATAAAAGTCAGACTTGTAGTTTTCATCAAAACTCAAAATTCCATATCTTAGGAAATGGCTTAGATTTCAAAACAACCTGTAGGATTTATTAGGAATTAGAATTAGGTGATTTTTGTTGCTTTGTGTTGCTTGGTAGCTTATCTTTCTGTATCAAAAAGAAAATTTGAGTTTAGATATCATTTGCTTATTAATAAGCAGTCTCAAAGTTGGCCCTTTGAGCAAAAAGCTCCCCTGCACCACAGGTGTTGAGCCATTTTCTTGGGCTTGTTGTGACTTCCCCAGTAGGCCCCACCATAAGTTTCTTAGCTTATTGGCAAGTCCATAAGCTCTACTTATTAGCTCAGGGATTATTTCATCATTTCTAGCTTAATTAATAGGGCTGCTCATAGCTTTTTGTTTGGTCCATTCCATCAAATACACTGATCACTAAGTGTTGAAAAGCTTTTTCACAAGCTTGTGCAAAGCTCCTCAGTGGACCCTACCCCTAGCCCTTTTGGCTTATTGAGAGCTTATCAGCTCTAGTTTCATTACTTAGCCTTAGTTGGACCATTAGCTTATTGGACATAGCTTATTTGAACCCAACTTGTGACCTGACCTCAGGTTCCATACTGAGTCACTCAGTTTTGACCACCCATTTCATAGGTTCACCAACAACTTATTAATAAGCCATAAGCATTGCTTATTGGCTTATTGGGAAGCTTACCTAACCAACTTATCATATCCAGTGCTTATTTGCATTTCCATTCAGCCAAGTGGGCCCTACAAGGCCTGCTAGTTCACACTTTTGGCTTGAATTGGTCTGAGCACTCAGTCTTTGGATCCAATTTCACAAGCCCACCCACAGCTTATTAATAAGCCATAAGCTCTGCTTATTGGCTTATTGGGAAGCTAACCTGACCTACCTCTCATACCAAGAATAAAATTGAACCCTTGAACCCTCTTGTGGGTCCCACATAGGGCTGCAAGTTCCCTTTTGGCCTGTTTGGTTGTAGCAGGGTTCAAGATTGCTTATTTGAGCTTCTTGACTTGTTCCTTGTGCTTATTTAAATGCTTTAGCTTATTTTAGGTGTATCTCATTTAGTTGTAGCTTAATTATCCATCTGTAGCTTATTTGTAGCTTTTAGCTTGTTAAAAATCCAAGTTTGGCTTATTTAAGCCATCTGTTAAGGAAATAAGCTCTTACAGAGCTTATTTGGCTGTTATAAAAAGTTTTCTTTTTTTAAAGTTTCTTATTTTTGCTTATTTCTTAGGTTTGTAAAAAGAAAATCAAAAAAATAAAATTTTGCAAAAATTTGGGTGTGTGTGGGAATCGAACCTTTGACCTCTTGGATAGTAACATGCATAAGTACACACACCCCTTCCATTAGCTCTGGGGCACCAGTTCCGTCATACTCTCCATACTTAATTTACTTAACACAGTTTTTGAGTAATAAGCTTATTTAAACCGTTTGGCTTATGACAACTTATTTGAATAAGCTGTTGATACCAACTTATTTTTCCTAGCTTCCTTACCACTTAATCTACTTTATGTAATTTTTACTGTTCAAATAATATTTTTTATAATTAATACTAGTTTAATTAATAATTAAGTAATATTAGGTAATTAAATAGTTTTAATAATTTTTATTTAATAGTAGTATCTTTTTATATTTTTTTTAAGTTTTATAAATATTTTCCTAATTGTTACTGTTCATTGCCTATTTTCCTTAATTAATTTAGTTAATTAGATTTTAATTAATAAATAAGTAATTAATTAGTAAATTAGCCTAAATATAATTTTTAGAATAATTTTATAATTTTTTAGGATTCCTGTGATAGTTAATTAGTTTTATAAAATTTTCCATAATTTTCTAAGTTATTTTAGTATTATTAGTAATTTAAAATAGTTTAATTAAAATAATTAGTAATTAATTAAAAGAAAACTCATAAAAAGACAAAAATATTTATTTTTATTTTTTATACTTTCTTCAAGTTCATTTTAAGTTTTAGAAAATAGTTTTGCAAGTTTTTAGTTTAATTTGTAGTCTTTATCATTTTTAGTTTGATTTAAATTAGTTTTAATTAAATAGTTAAATAGTTTTTAATTAAATAATTAATATTAAATAATAAAATAATCAAAAAAAAAATAATTTTCTTTTTAATTTAATTTTCTTTTAAGTTTAAGTTTATAGAATTTTCATTTTTAACCCCTGTAGTTTATTTTACCCTAAACTCACCTTTTTCTCAGTACGCATACGTATTTGTTTACATTTCAGTTTACGTATATACATACCTGTTTACTGTGCTTGTTTTATATTATTATCCAAATAACATCAGTAGTGTAAATCAAACCCACTTAATCTTTGGTTACTGTCCTCAGTACCATTTATTCCCAAAAAACGTTTACAAATACAATTTCAATCTCGTTGGGACTTAACGACCCGGGGATTTCCCTGTACTTCCACGGATTTTAATACTTGACTTTTTCTCCCAGGTGGACCTATCAATTGCACACGCTTGACTGGTTGGTTTGGGAGGAGTCAAACATCCTTTGGTCCATTAACTTCTTCTTTGGTCCCCATCCCTTGTGAATTTCCTGTCCCATGCATCTCTTCATCAAACATATATTGTAAAGTAACTTTTGCGCAGGTTTGAAACCAACCAAATTATGTTTTAGGATGTGATTGTAGTGAACCATGATTGTGTGACAATTGTATGAAAACTAATAAATCAGTAACTGTGGGATAAAGTATGCAAACTAAATATATTATTGATGTTAAATTGTTAACTTGTTTGCAGAATACATAAGACCTATTTATACTAATCTAAACGACACCTATGACAGCTATTTTCAACCATTGTGAATCTTGACTAATAATTGTCAACTACCATAACTGCCACATTCTAACTGCCTGCATAATGGGTGTTTGGGTTAACTGTTTTGACCCATTTGCAGTGACATAAATTCGACCCATACATAAACTAAAGTACTAATTACATTGACTTTGTAATAAACATATACTAACTACTGATGTTTGAGATCTAATGACATTAAGGAGTCAACATCTCTTATAACTTTACAAATGAATAATATTGGCTCAATATTGTAGCCTATTTACTACACTAATTCTAGGAATTCACGACCAAGGCTTTTAGCGACTATACAATGTAGTCGCTATAGGTTGGCTTCTAGCGACTACATGTAGTCGTTAGAAGTCTGACGACGAAAATTTAACTTTCCTGCTGCGTCTTTGACCAGAAATTTTAGCGACTACATTTTCCATTCGATCACATATAGCAGCTAGAAGTTGCTACACGACAAAACAAGAAATAATGAAAATCATGGTTGTTAAGATCCAATACTCTATTTTCCACTCTAATCTTGACAGAGATAATGAAATTTTAGCAACTTAATAAACTTTGAGTTTTAAATCATAACATAAACCTTCCAAATCATTCATACCACATATCTCATCAATCAAACATAATCTCAATTCCAATACTGCATAATTCCAAATATCTCATCGGAGCAATTATCACATGATTTAAGATGCGCTCAAATATCGCATAGGTCTAAACATATAATCAAATCAAATATCACATAATTCTCAACCATACCCTAATCAAGAAATCAATGTATACCGCATTACTCTAAACCTGTTTAAAATCAAACTCGTATAATTCATAATATGTCATTTGATCATATATCAAGGCTTCCCATAATTTCCAAATCATCTCAATCACGTATCAATCAATCAAGCAATACCTCATAAGTCATAATGTGAATTTCTAGCTCTTGACAAATTTCCCAAATCTAACTTCCAAGATATAATCGCATCATACTCTCATACTATTCCAAACTTAATTCAAGAGGCTTCGGCTTGGCAGGATGGCATGCGTCGGTCAATGATCGATTTTTGAAAATTACCTAGTTCTCTATAACCTTGAGCTCTGATACCAATCTGTAACACCCCCAAAATTTGGTACAGCGGAAGACTTACAAGCTTTCGTGGTGCTACTTGGATTGGTATACACAACATAAGTATAGCGAAACCAAATAACAATTTCCATTATATAAAACATCCCAATATTTAGTTTAAAAGATTACAGTTATTCAAAATCATGAAAGATAAGGCCCAAATAAATAAAAGATATGTCCACAATATAATATTAGAGTTTTGGTTGATCCTTTACCCATGCCTTTTCGATAAGCCTCCAATCACTAGCATCCATAAACATCATCTTAATCGCCTGAGAAAACATGCTAAAAGTTAGCTTACGCTGGTGAGTCCATAGGTTTTAATGTAAAGCAATGAGTTGGACCTTAAACAGTTGTAGTGTTCACACAAAAGTGATGTCTATTACGTCAGCACTAAGTTCATGCAACCGAAGCTTGACTATTGTGCATGCTCTAGAAGCACGTTAAATAAAGGCCCGTGTAAGTGTCTATCCCATGACACTATTTTTTCGGCATGTTATACGCTCGCGTTTGGTCATCCTGACCAAACCAAACGGGGGAGTCACCCCCAATAGATCTATTTATAGGATCCGCGCTTCCCCGCAGGAATTGACGGTGCATGAAAGTGGGCATGAATGGGATTTTATGACTTAGGCTCATTCTACATAATAGTTTTATGAAAACATAAATGAAATTAAGGTCCCTAAAATGTTTTGCATGTTTCTCACCCCAATATTTCAGTAAAACAGTAATATGAGTAAAAGTGGGGCTATGAACTCACCTCAGTCCAGCAAAGCTCAATCACAAATATACCAGAAGTAGAATATCATAACATCCAAATCAAAGAATAGCATGAACAACTCAAAGGTATTTTAGCTCAATGGCAACTAAGTCAGCTTGGCACAGATCCTCAACAGAAGCAAAGTAGGATAGCAGCTAACAACGACGGCAACTACGGACTCGACACTATCTAATAATATAGACTTGATTTAATGTATATTAAAACGCGTAACATATTTCCAATTTATTCTCCAAATATATTCCATTTTACTTCCCAAAACAATCGTGTGAAAACAGTTTATTAGTGTTTTGTATCATCATGTGTGTGTGTGTTGGAGACATAGTCTCGACTCGAGTGAACTCACACCATGAATATAATCAAGATACATCAATCTCATATCGCCAAATGATGAATCAACATACTAGTCTGAGTCTATATCTACACTAAGGTCAACATTTATTAGGTATATTAAATACTATTTTAAATAGTATTTCCTAGTTCTGCGTGCACTCGAAACTTCTAATGACTCTCATTCAATAACGTTTATAGAAAGAAACCTTTATATTTTATTTCAAAAAAAAATAATTCATTCTTGTCAAGACAAAACGTTTTCTTTTTAAATAGTCATGGTGCATACATGTTTTTTTTCCTCCAAATAGTTATGGTGTATACATGTTTTCAATTAGTCAAAGTGCATACATGTTTTTTCCAAATAATCAAGGTGCATTTTTTTTTGGTAAAAGGGAGTAATCCTGCACCCTGGTAAATATATAAACCAAAACGTTTAAGTACAATGGATATGGGTGAAATCACATATCTCAGTCCGTTACATAGGCAAAAAGCTTACATAACAAGATACTTCCTATTTTCTGAACAAGAAAACAAAACACTACTCAAATGATAACATAGGACATAATGAAATAAAATTACTTCCTAAGACCTTGAAGCTTGGTTCCATACATGGCATTAAAAGCATCCAAATTCCCAGGAAGATCATAAACCTGGTTCGCATAGTCATCGTAGTCATAGTCATCATAATCATCTTTAAACTCTTGGCCACCACCGAATAGATTAGCAGAATCATCAAATGGGTTAGCAACCACCTCATCTTCAGAATCAGAAACCACAATCTCTCCCACCTTAGAAAAAGGGTTAACTCCCTTAGTAGAAGAGGCGGGCGGAGTACCAGAATCACTAGTTTTTGGAGCCACAACCGACTCCTTCTCTTTCAAATTGCTTACAAGGGGTTCTTGTGTTAGGAATATAAATATTCATATGAAAGACTCGGCCACCCCGAGTATCTATTTAGCATTTATATAGCTCGTAGGCTTGTTATTATTAGATTAGATATCGTAGAATTAGTATAGTAATAGTTTATATTTAGTCTCATCGTGGAGTGGGCCGGGTCTTTACCAACTGTCAGCTTGCTCCACAGCCCACTTTAGGGGCGTTTACTGTAAGTGTATATAAACCCTCTCCCACACAAGGGAAGGGTTGGTTGTTTCATTCAATACACACTCCCACAAGGTGTTTTCTTTCACTAGAAATATCCCCTCTCTACTCTTTCTCTATCCAACTCAAACAATGACTATCTTGATCTTCCATAACCCAAGACCTCCAGAATTCATCACAAGAATCAACATAACACGATCCTACAATTTGTACCAGAGCCAAGGTTTTGTTTTGGTTGATTTTTGTGGTGTAATCTTGTCAAAATTATCAAGTTCATATCAGTTTTCACCATGGGGGCCAACTGTTTGTTACACATTTTGGTTAACAGTTTTATTACAAGTTTTTTTTGTTAACTATATTTTGAAGTTACATGTCCTGGTTGTATCATATCTAGTAAAATGGTCAAACTCGTGGTCTTGAAACTGGTCTGAAATAGATGGTCGGAAAAATGGTATGGCCAGATCTGGGTTGGAACAGCTGTTCTTCATAGCGATTTGGTTACTTGTGGTATTTCTTGGCTGAGGTAGGTTGGTAGTTTGCTTTAAATGAATAAAGACAAAAGTTGGTGAAAGTGACACTTTTTGTCTCATTGCTCCAGCGATTTGCTTATTTGAATGTAGCGATTTGCTTTTGAAAAACAAATTAAGAAGCAAAAAGAAACAGCATGCTGCCAAATTTTCTCTACAAGTAGCGATGAGTCCACAAAAAGAAGAAAAAGGTACAACAGGAAGACCAGTTGACCAACAAACATAAATACCAACAAGAACAAGTGACTTCAGTTCCTACAACATCATTAGTCCACTAAATGTTAATGAAAAGAAAGGGACAGATCGAGAAGATAACAACTACATAAAACTAATCATATATTCTACCTCACATCAACCTTTAACAACAACTAATCCTAATCCCCCATCACAATACTACCTCACGTCAACAACCCAACAACAACATACCCACTTCACCACTGTCAACCATCTCAAACAAATTTCAAAACTGAAATGAGAATACATTAAAGATCTCAGCTTAACTCTTGCTTGCTAACTAAAGACACTTCCAAAGACAAGTGCCACAAGAGATGTGTACATCACCGATCCAATTTTGTGGAAGAGCTGCGCTTCATTTAATTATCCGAAACAAAAGGTAAAGAAAATAACAATTACGTTAATTCTTTTTTCCTTGATTCGTTCATAAATTAAACGCAACAACATGATCTCAGTTCACTCTTGTATGATCTGATACACGTCCAAAGAGATGAGCCACAAGAGGCAACCATCATCGAGTAGATTTTATTCCTAAAATGAAACAAAACAAAAATGAAAAACAAACATCAAATAATTACACCTACCCGTAACCTTTATGAAATGATCTCGAAGCTCCCTGTGATGATCGTTTGTGAAAAGAATATGGATTAATTAGGTAGGTTTGTTTATTTTCGGATTGATTTAATTGAAAATGGATGATTTAGGTATTTAATTAGATCGATTAGATGGAAATGACGCTTGATGAGTTTGGTAAGAGGACACAGTTTGATGAGGAGCGTATTTTTTATTTGTGGGAGATAAGAAAGAGGCGGATTTATTATAAGTGTATGATTAGGGTTATGTTTAGTGAGATAAATTAGGGTTAGGGGAGTTATAAGGTGTTGGATTTGGATCGGGTACTGATTTGTATTGGGCTCGGGTTATGATTCAAATTGGTGATTGGGCTGCGAAAAGTTGAGATATCATTGGGCTAGCCAAATGTTTGAATTGGAATGGATTTTTAATAACAAGAATCTTCTTGGGCTGATCATTTATACCAAACGTAATTTTTTTTCAGACTGATGGATTATATAGACTTAGGTGTGTATAAGCCGAATGTTATATAAAAAACATGGGCTAATATGTGATTATTCATACGTACTTTTGATACATTGAGTTAACTTTTGGTATACCGTTTGGCAAAAATGATCAGTATTTTGGTTGTTACAAATTTCCATGGGATTACGTTTTTGACAAGCACAGAAAACTCAACATACAAAACCCTAATCAAGATTCAATAAAAACGTCACGATGGCTGAGAATTTGGACTTGAAATGTCAAGTGATTACGGAGTTGATCAGTATCACTAATTTGAGATTGAAGTGGAATTTCACGAAGGCGCGTACTTATTTTATATTGAAGTCCGGGTTGGTTGGATGCATGACTTTCAATGATAACTTGCTCGTGCGTAAGATTTAAGTTGAAAACTTGGTTTATGTAGGATAAAAACTAAGTCACAAACATGATGCACATGGAGGATTTGTGGCATTTAAGTTAGAAGAGAATTATAAAGTGGGAACCTTTAGAGAGAATGAAAGGAAAAATAGAAAGATTAGATTAAGTGAATGAAAGGTCCAACCCTCTCCCTTGGTGGGAGAGGGGTATTTATACTTACAACATAAACGCCCAATATCAGGCTGTAGATCAGGCATACAGTGGGTAAAGACCCGTCCTTCTTCCACGGTGTTACTTAACCTAATTCTAACTAATTAACAAACTCACTACGAGCTAACTTAATGCTATTACATCATTTAGGTGACCGAGTCTTTTATAGGAATAATTGTATTTCTAACAATCTCCCCCTAAGCGAGGTCACCTTTGAAACTTAAGATCTTTGTCTTCAAGCATTCTTTAGAACTTGTAGCTCGTAGGTTCTGATTCACTTTTGATCTCACTTTGTACATCAAGCAATTATCTTGTGATTTGTGGTTCCTATGTGATCATTGAGCTTTCCTAGAGATCATCAGCCAACGCAAATCTCCAAGCTCATCCTTAGGCGTATTGCCTTCATGTGATGTAGTGACTTTTGGACCGTCATGCTCACACTCTTCTAGATTAGGAGACTTTTTATCAGAGTTGCGGAGGCGTTGTTGTTAGTCTCTTTAACATTCATTGTTGCAAGTCTCTAAACAGATATGATCTTCATTTAAGCAGTGTGAGCATGAGGCATGGAATGACACGATTCAGCTGGAGTTGGGTATCACCATCGCCATCTTTATATGTTCCTGAAATAAAACAGTTAGCAATAAAGATAGAGAACGAATATGGCTTTGTCATTCGTTCTGAGAGGACAGACTACCCTCCGGTTCTGTGAGAACATACCTGTGATCAGGTAGAGTCTCCGTTAAAGAAGACTCTCCTTGACAGGAATTTCCAGTTTGTAGTAATGAATCTTCCAAAGAATCCACTTCGGAATCTTCATATTGAGCATGTTCTCATACCGAAATGACTCAAAGCAGACAGCACGATAGAGTGAATCGGTGAATTGATATTCACTGATTGATGAGAAATATGTTTATAGAAATCACTCGCGTGTCACTTAATAAACAATTTTGAGACACGACGAGAGTTTTATACTTTGAAACACATTTCCATCAAAAATACTTTTGTTTGAAAGATTGTACACAATCAATGTGCTCAAAAATAAGTTTGTGAGCACATTGAAAGGATTTTGCAAAAGTATTCGTCAATCCATTTCCTGGAACAAGTTTGATTCATTGTGGAATCGCACCATCGTTGCTTCCAGTTGTCACTTGATCATTGATCCAAGATGGATCTCACATGTCACCTACCAAGAGCTTGAGTGACATTCGCCCTAGAAGGATTTCCATCTTCATCGTGAATATTTTCATATCACTCGGATGTTCTGGAAATACCACAAGGATAGTGCGTAGGACTCTAAATGTATTATCTTACTTTCCACATTGTGTGAAATAGTAAGCATATTGGAAGTGTGTCCTAATGAGATTTATCGATAATCTCTTTAGCTCTAGACTCAATAGTGCGTTTTGATCCGCTCCTGGAGACTGGGGAGGCGTCTCCTGTTTAGGTACCAACATGGCTCGCAATGAGCGGTCGATACATTGCACAGGGTTCCCCGTGAGAATGAAACAAGCTCTTTTAAGAGAACTTGAGTGGTTGGGAAGTTTAGTGCAGTGCGTCACTGGGTCCATGACGTCTTGTCTTCAATACCGGTGTTACCTTAGTAACCTCTAGTAGCTTATGAATTGAACCCGATTTTTGCCCTAAGGTTGAATATATGGAGGGCTATTTCTTGTCACCCTTTCTCATTTCATTTCTTTTTCATTCTTCAACCCCTCCAGTGCTTACCGAGACTTCATCACTAGAACCTTGTTGGGTGTGTTCCAGTCCTAGCTCTATCTCGGTCGGCACTCTTCCCTTTCTCACTTTTCTCCTTTTTTCAATCATTCCTAAGGACTTCTAATCTATCCAGTGGATTGTCCCTGGGAAGATCCTTCCGGTTCAGGTGGATCATGGGAATTCATACCTAACCTTAACCATCCTTATAACTCCGTGCATAAAGATAAATGGATCATGGGAATGCATAAACAAACGCCTTTTGCTCCCCCTCAATATGTGCATCGATATTCGAAAGAGTTTAGCACATATATGGGAGCATATTATTGAATCCAAAAGATCATGTTTGATTATCAGATTTCTTATTTAAATCACATTCTCTCCCCCAATCAAAAATTTCAAACCATTCGAGATTTTGGAACTCAATTGATTTAAATAAGCTAGAAAATGTTTGGGAGAGAAATGCGGTCAGTTTTAATATTTTCTGATAAAAGGAACCTTTTTCGGCTCCCCCTCAATCTGTAAGGGAGGTTGTTATGTGTCAGAATTGACGAGTTTACAAAATATTTGAAGTTTTAACAAAAAAAAACTCTTTGAAATATTCTCATACTGACACATAACCATCACAAAATGTATTATTGCTTATTATGTACAAAGTGGAGAGTTTTGATGATACATAAAATTTTGAGAAATCACTCTCCCCCTCAATCAACGACAGATGTTAAAACTTAAAATAATTGATGTCATTGATTGAGAGAAACATTTTGTCAAAATTTGAGTTCAGTTTGATTTTCAACCAAAATCTCATGGTACCACCAAGTTTTGCACAAATACTTTTTGGAAAAATCATAGAAGGGAAAGTATTGGTTATAAAAAGAAGATTTCTATTCTTATACTAGAAATGATGCACTGAAGCGTACATCAGATCGAGGGTGCATGAATATAAAGTAATTCACGCTCTGATGAACGACACCCTTTGCTAGGAACAACCGTCTTTTAAGCGACGTGTTTTCCTCATTTTGAAAACCGGTAGCAAGCCATCATTTTGAAGAATGTTTTAGGAACCGACATGTTTTAGAAAAAACATTATTTGAAAAAAGAAAAACTCTTGCTCAAGCATATGTATGATTCCGTGTCATTGTTGAATGACATTTCTAGAATCATACATAATATTGATTACACAAGAGACATGTGGAGAGAAGAATATTTTTAGATTTTAATGATTTTTCATATTTTTATTGTTTTTATAGGTTTTATATTTTTCTATTTTCTTTTCGTTTTAAGCTATGTACAAAGGATATGTGAAATCAATCCTTCACTCTTCATTCTCTTCCTGATGACACTTAAGAGTTTCTGGAGTAAGGCTCTTCATTCCAAGTCGTGGAAGAATGAACTGGAATCTTTCTCGAGAGAGAGCCTTAGTAAAGATATCAGCCAGCTGAAACTCTGTCCTCACAAAGTAGAGTTCCACTACCCCTTTCTCAACTTGTTCTCTGATGAAGTGATGACGGATGTCAATATGCTTGGCTCTGGAATGCTGGACATTGTTGCAGCACAAACCAATGGCACTTTTGTTATCACAATACATTGGGATTTTGTTGAAGTCATACCCATAATCTGATAGTTGAGATCCCATCCACAATATTTGAGCACAACACGAGGACATGGCAATGTATTCAGCCTCTGTGGATGATATCGATGTGCACATTTGCATTTTAGATGACCAGCTTACAAGTTTCTCACCCAAAAATTGAGCACCTCCTGACGTACTTCTGCGAGTATCTTGACAACCCGCCTGGTCAGCATCTGAGTAAGCCGTAAGAGCCATAGCATTGTCCCATGTGAATGGTTCCTTGTATATACCTAAATATTCTCTTGACAGCTTCTAAGTGCTTTTTGGTAGGCTTGGATTGATATCGGGTACACATACATACTGCGAATAGAAGGTCTGGCCTACTTGCTATGAGGTACATGAGAGATCCAATCATGCTTCTGTATTTAGTCTGATCAACAGATAAGCCTGCTGAGTCGTCATCAAGTTAGGATCTTTCAACCATTGGTGTGTCAACTGTGTCACTTGAATCAGAACCAAACTTCTTTAGAATGTCACTAGCATATTTGGCTTGATTAATGAAGATGCCGCTTGGGTTTTGTGATATTTGTAACCCCAAGAAGAAAGACATTTGTCCCATCATAGACATTTGAAACTTGGAAGTCATTTCCTTTGCAAATCGATCACATTCATTGGAGTCAGACGACGCAAAGATAATATCATCTATATAAATTTGAACGTGGAGTAGATTGTTTCCAGTCTTCCTAGTGAATAAGGTAGGATCAACAACACCCTTGGTGAATCGGTTTGCAAGGAGAAACTTGGACAAGGTGTCGTACCAAGCTCTAGGAGCTTGTTTGAGACCATAAAGTGTCTTCTTTAAACGATATACATGATTTGGTCGTTCAGGGTCCACGAAGCCTTCAGGCTGAGTGACATAGACCACTTCTTTCAACTCTCCATTTAGGAAGGCCGTCTTAATATCCATCTGGTAAACAATCATGTTACTACTAGCAGCATTGGCAAGGAAGATTCTAATGGCCTCGATATGAGCAACTGGTGCAAATGATTCTTCAAAGTCAATACCCTCTTGTTGACTATAACCTTTGGCAACTAGCCGAGCCTTCTTTTTCAATACGTCACCATGCTCATCAAGTTTTACTTTGAAGATCCACTTGAGAGGAATGATCATTGCGCATTCAGGTGGCGGTACTAATTCCTATACATCAAGATGATCAAACTCATGGATTTCTTCTTGCATTGCTGTGAACCAGGATACTTTAGTTAATGCATCCTTGAAATCTTTGGGTTCGATTTTGGATAAGACGGAATTGAAGAAGCACCACAAGGCATCTGTGGCAAGTTGTTTTCTGGTGGACACAGGTCGAGAGGGATTTCCTATGATGTTGTCAATATGGTGATCAATTGTCCATTTTCTGAGATGTTCGTGGGGTTGAGGGTAGTGGACCGATATAGCATTGTTGGATTCTTCTGAGGATGATGCTTCATTGGAGGATTCAGGAGCAAACACATTTTCAAATGTTTCATCTTCAGGTGGAGAAAAAGGATTAACTTCACATGAGTTTTCAGCTGTCATTCCTTGATGTTCATAAGATGATTGTACATTTGACTCATGTTGAGAGTTGCTACATTCTGGAGCATCCAGATCTAAAGAGATGGAGGTAGATGGACCATTAGTGGCATGAGGGGCATCTACAGCTATAACATTATGATCTGCAGCCTGCTGTATAGGTTCGTGAGGTTGGTGTGACTCAAAGTACTCATCAAACATAGGGTCAAATAACTTCTTCAATTCTTCACACGTGGGAGGAATATAAGGAGTGACAGGGTTGGTATTCTGTACAAGTCCCAAACTAATTGGTCCAGGAGATAAAAGATTTGGTGAGGGTCCAGAACTGGTGTGTCCTGAAGCCGTATGCTCTGTCAGCTCATCAAACGTGACATGGATCATTTGTTGTAGATTCGGTACCCCTTTCAATCTGGCGCATAACCAACGAATACCCCAATATCAGCCTTAACCTTGAGCTTGCCTAAGTGTTCACTATCGTTAGTTGGATAGCACAGGGCTCCAAACACCCGAAGAAAGGAGAGATCAGGCTTTTTGAGATGCACCAGCTCATAAGGTGTCTTATTGTGGAGAGGATGTATCAACGACCGGTTTTGAGTGTAACATGCAGCAGCGATAGCTTCAGCCCATAGAAACATTGGTGTTTTAGAGAATATTAGCATAGTGCGAGCAGCTTCAACAAGTGTACGATTCCGTCTTTCAACAACTCCATTTTGTTGGGGTGTTCGAGGAATACTCTTTTGATGACTGATGCTGATACTTTCATAAAACTGAGTGAGTTGTTGATTGACAAACTCTGTTCCATTGTCAGTGCGAATGATTCCAATGGTCTTGTTAAGCCTAACTTGCAGTTTTTTGATGATTTTGATGATGATTTCGGGAGTTTTATCCTTAGATCTTAGAAACTTCATCCATGTAAATCGAGGATAATCATCCACAATTACAAGAATATATCTTTTCCCATTGAAGCTCTGCACTCTCATGGGTCCACACAGATCCATGTGAAGGGTATGGAGGACTTCAGTGTTGGAATTGGCAGGTTTTGGTTTGTGAGTGTGTTTCTTGCTTTTACCCAACTGACATGCTGTGCAAAGATGGTCTTTTTCATACTTCAATCTGGGCACGCCTCGAACAAGATCTTTGCGAGAAAGTTCATTAATGGTGCCGAAGTTCAAGTGGTTCAAACGACGGTGCCATAACCATGATTTGTTCTTAGAGGTCTTAGAGAGCAAACAAATTGGAGAGGACTGCATCATGTCTTTGATAGAGATAGTATACAAATTAGTGCCACGACTTCCTTTAAGAAGATCAATTCCATCCAATTCTCTAACAAAACATGTCTGCTTTCTGAAGGCCACTTCGAGATCGAAGTCACAAACTTGTCCAACAGAGAATAGATTATGCCCAAGTCCTTCCACATAGAAGACTCTAGAAATCACACTGTCACCGAACACATAATCACCATACCCCATAATAGCTCCAAAATGGTCGTTTCGAATCTGACAGTCCCGATAAACTTTTTCATGAAATTTCTGAGCCGAGAGCGATCCCCAGTCATATGTTTTGAGTAGCCTGAGTCCAAATACCACAGGATGATTTGTACGACCTGCATTTGAAATCAGACAGATATGGATAACTGAAAAACATGGATCCCTATGTGTATTTGGGATCCAATTGGTTAGCACAAGCGAACTTGAAAGAGATAGGATTAGAGTTTACAATGGCTTCCTCAGAAGAAATGATACTAGTGGGTGTTACTGACTTATCTTCAAGGCATTGAGTCACTAAAGGAAATTTCCTACCAGTTTCTTTCCATTTCTTAACCCTAAATATTTAGGGTCGGGTATTCTTGTTAATGGACACTGGCCTCCTAAAGTGAATTTTCTTCCAGTAGGTTTCCACTGATATCCTACATTGGTAAACATCTTTCCTATAGCTTTCCAAGTGTGGTTTTCCAGTTTATATGTCTCAGCAAACTTAGCTGAGGATTTGCATGAAGATTTCAAAAGTGACACACCACAATCATCATGATTACCAGAAATTAAACAACCATTACAAGTCTTACAAGTATCATTAGAATTCGAATTAATTACAGTACGCTTATCGCTAATACTAGAATCAACACGATTCTTTTTACTCAGATCAATCTTATTGTTCCTAAGGTGTTCTTCTACTTTCTTCTCTTGAGCACTCTTAGCTGCCGAAGTCCTATCATTCCTTGTATTGCCTTTAGGCTTTGACCCGCTAGCTTTAGTGTCATTGCTTACTCCTGTAGAATTGACGATGGGAACGTTAGATTGTTGCATAGTTGTTTGGTTTCTAGGTGGTGATGTGCTATGATTAGACCTAGCCAACAGTATATCAAAAGTAACATGCTTTTTCAAACTCTTAGATGAGGATGTGACTTTTCTATCTTGCATGTTGAGAATCTTGGGGTACGTACCAATAGCATATTCTAACAATTCTTATGACCATTTGGTGAGAAAACTATGTCTGATAACGTGTTATCAGAGGTTCTCGTCATTTTATCTTCTTCAATGGTCTCACGGGTCATGTTAAGGCAATCCTTAAGATGTCTAAGGTAATCACTATGGGCTAACTCATTGTTCCTGAGTGGAAGCGGTATGTACATAGCCTCACATGCATATTTTTTACATTCACAGACCATTGATTTGTCACTTGAGGTGACGGGCATCTTCCCTTTCACCCTAGTCTTTAGATTCTCAATTTCATTTAGTAAAGAAGTTATCTTTTCATCGGTTTTATCTCGAGTGATCTTAATTGAATCATATAACTCTTTGTAATGTTGTTTAACTTTAGAATTTTCAGCTTGAAAACATTCATTTTCATATTTGAGTTTATCTATCATGTTTTGAAGTTGAAAATCCTGAGAATCCGCAGACTTTGGTTTATTGGAATCAATCACATCATTCGTGGAAGATTTCAATTGGGCAATTTGAACCCTCAATTTCCGAATCGTGTTCGTGTGAGCTTGAATATTTTCATCCCTTTTTACTAATTCAAAATATGTATCAAATTCAGGAACATCAGAGGATGCCTTTGATATTTTAATCCTTTCTTCTAAATGTTGATATTTTAATTGTAGATTAAGATTATCAACTTCTAGTTTAGAAAAGTGCTTGACCATGTTGTCATGATCATCATTTTGAATTTTTTCTTGCAGTTTCAAATTCTCCCCCTCAAGCTCAACAACACGATTTTGGAGAACATTCAAAGCAATAGACATTTCATGAAATTGACAAGCATTTAACGTAGAATCAGTAACAGTGTAGAACACATCTTGAGCAATACATTTAGCAATCAAAGTGTCATTCATGATAAGGATATTTTTCCATGCAATCTCACTATGTTGAAGGTCTATTGCAATTTGTTTACCCTTATTTTCCATATTTTTAAACACTTCTTTCATTTCTTTCAGTTCACCGTCAAGGGATTGTCTTAGACCCTCGAAGTATTCTTTGATTAGTTTAAAAAATGGGATAACTTCAGTTAAATAACACTCTTTTGTGAGCTCAAAACCCCTTTCACCCTCAGTAATTCCCGTTGGTGTGATTCTCTTTTTGCATGTTCTATCAAAATCAGTGAACATTTGACAGAGGACATATATGCCAATTAGAGTTTTACATTGCGTGGGAAGTGTTAACTGAACTAAGTGCATTGGTGTATTGGGGGGATACACCGTTGGGGCAGCAAGCTTTTGAGGGATCTTGGCCTTAAGTTCATCAGTTTTCATTTTCGCAACATCTAATGGCCAAAATACCTGTTCTGGTGTTAACTTAGTATGAGGTGCAAAAACAGTCACTCGGTTTTGTTCATAATAATCATGGGGTTTAACAATGACACGGTGTTTAATACACTTGGGATCCTTCATTTTATTATCAAATTTCTCTCTATTAGCAAACTCAAGATCATCCATTTATTTATCAGACCAACTATTTGGGGGGGGGGGGGGGGGGGGCATGATTAGGTGTGAGAATAACATTGGCATCATACAAGGCAGGTTGAGAGGCACTAACGCTCTTAAGGTAATTTGTTTTAGGCACACCTAAATCCTTGTCACTATGCTTATCCCTCAGTTTCATGTGCTTTTGAACCATTTGAGTTGTTTGTATGGTTTGACCTTGCATGTATAACTTATTTTCAAGATTGTTCTTCAAATCTTTAAGGTTGGAAAATTCATTTTGAAGTTTAGTTTCTTTTTCTTTAAATTCACCTTTTAGCACACTTCAACTCTGCTGAATTTCCAGTTTTTCCTTAAGAACTTGATCAAGTTGATTCTGAATAGATTTTATTTCATGTTTTAATGCATCTTCTTTTAAATTATGTTCAGTTATATATGCCTTCATTTGCCAATCCATCTTTTGTTCATGTTCGGTAAGTTCAAATTTTGCACGTTGTTCATAACACATTACTTGATCCTCAAGAATATTAATCCTAGTGGTCAGGGTGTCATCAGGTGCAGCAGCAGTGTACATATCTAATTCACACACATTATCATCAACAGAGGATGTATCACTTGATACAACAACTTCGGCGTTGTGATTTACATATTGTTCATATGGGACAACATTGCTATTTCCCATATTGGTAATATCTAATTCTGCAACGTTTGTTTGTTTTATTTCGTTATGAATCCTCTGTTCATGCATCACATTATGATCACAAGCAACAGAAGATATTCTACAAGATACGTCAGGATTAATGTTATGATCCGATTGTTGCTGAGTTGAAATAACATTACCGTTCTCCAATTTAGCCTCATTCGTTTCACAAACATTACTATGACGTATATCATAGAAAATCTTTGATTCACCATCAATATTGCATTCATCATATAAATTTAGTACCTCAGATATGATGGATGATTTGGAGGGACCGGATTGTTGTGGAGCTAAGACAGTTGATGATAAATTGGCCATGAAGATAGTCTGAGCAGTGGGTTCGTCATCAACATCCGAATCAAAGGCATCACAATCATCAGCTTGGAAGATGTTTGGATCATTAAGAGCTAAATCCTGGACAGGTTGTTCATCCACATCATCATCAAATGTCTTTCCATCATCCCCAGCAAGAAAAGCCAATTCTTCCTCATTCAGCATAGCTCCATTCTCTTGAGCTTGCATGAGTAACATTTTATCCTTGAAGTCGTCAGAGTTCTGAGGACGTTTTAGCTGAGTGTAATTCCTTGCGATGTGACCCAGACCCCCACAGTTGTAGCATTTGGGTTGCCTTCCTTGTCCCTGATTATCATTTCCAATTCTGTTCTGCAAATTGCCTCTAGCAGCATTCCTTTGATTCACATTTTGTCTGCCCTGAACATTTTGTACCATTACTTTTCCATCTTCCACAACAGCTTGATTTCGTGGATTAGAGGAAGCTCTGAGTTGGTTGTTGGTTGGTGGAAGTACAGCTCTGAATTGTTGAACGAGCAGAGACACTTGATTAGAAAGGTTGTCAATCATTTTATCAGTATGAGAATACCCTGAGTCAAGATGGGTATTCATGACACCAGGTGATTGTAGAGATGATTGATCCATTGATGACAAAGGCTGATTGATAGGCAATGTGCTAGTCATGAAAGCAAGTGATTCATTAGTAGTTGGTGGATTAAGCTTTTCTCTTAGTTGACGATCAAACACTGCATGTTTCTCATGTTGTTGTAAGTAGGCAAACAGCTGTTCATAGTTGGTATTCCTTAGTCCTTTGTTGTTTTTCACTGCTGTGACAAAATGATCCTACTCGAGTGACATGTTGTTGACAAATTTAGAGTTGAGTTGGATGTTAGGCATTTTCATTCGGATCATTCTCATGCCATTGACAAGCTTGTGAAATCTGATATAGTAGTCGGTAATGTTTTCACCAGGGTTCATCTTGAAACGCTCAAATTCATCATACAGCTGTGACTCACGGTCTTCTTTGGTCAGTTCCGAGCCAGATAGAAGCATTTTGACATTGTCCCAAACCGCTTTTGCTTCAGTGTTGAAATTGATTAGCTTGTAAACATCTTTGGGCAAACCCTATATCACGATGTTGGAGGCTCAAATATCTGCATCATATCGCTTATTTCCAGCCTCACTGAGGTCATTGTAGGTACGCGTCCTGTCAATTCCATGGGTGGGAGTTCCATCATCAGCTGTGGAGATGACATTCCTTGTTGTACCCATCTGCAGGGGACTTTCATCAATTGATCGCAGAATATTCTCACCATTTTCCTTGCCCCGATGGTAGATTGTGATTCTTTGTGCCCATGATTCGTAATCAGTCCTCTCGAGCATAGGAGGTCGAGTATCGGACACTGCAACTTGAATATCGTCAGAGGTAGTAGCCATGACAAAGTCTTCAAACGGGATTTTACAGCTCTTGTGACTTAAACCGAGAAATGATTCTTTTTAGGGATTTTACTAAAGTTAACAAAAGAAACCCGAAGATGTACTCAGCCAATTAGACTTAGAGAGAGATACCAGATAGGTCATAGTATGCACTAAGTGTCAAGTCGCGACAAGTCAAGTTCCAATAGATCCGATTGAAATTAGTTAAGTCGTAAGAATTAACTCACAACGTCAGATCACAATCAGATTAATAGAAACGACTTAAGTAGCAACAATTCACTAAATACAAATGGTTTACCGATCACTAGAACCTTACCACTTAATTTAAACGCTAAAAGTAGAGGTAGTCACTAATAAAAGTAAACCGCTAATTTCAGGTAATCGCGGTTCTAAGCTAATCGCTAAGACGAGTCAAACGCTAGACCAGGCAAAGTAACCACAAAATGGAGCAAAACGCAGGAAGAGGTAACCGCTACTGAGGTAACCACTATTCTTGGCAAACCGCAAGATTAGTTAATTGATAGTAGGTAACCGCTGACCAGAAGAAAAACGCTATAGCAAGCCACTAAATTTAAACGCTAAAGCAAACCGCTAGATTTAACCGCAAACCACAAACGTCCAAACCCGTCGCTATCTAGCTTTTTGTCCGTATGTCTCAAACTAGTAATTGCTACAGAGTTAACCGCTAGGATCAGGAGCAAACCCCTACCAAGAATACAAAAACAGACGAGGTGACCGCTATAAAGAACACGACCCAAAAACAATCACAACATCAAAATAACGTATGATAAAGCTTATCCAACAGAAAAACTATGTAGTACTAACACCACTAATCACAAAAGTACACCCATAACATATCATATACCACTAGAAGGATCAAACCAAGACGTAAACCAAGAAAAACTTTTCTAACTAACAAAAACCACAAAAACCACACCAAATCTGATTCTTCAAGGCCCTAAGATGAAACCTTGGCTCTTGATACCAATTGTAGGATAAAAACTAAGTCACAAACATGATGCACATGGAGGATTTGTAGCGTTTAAGTTAGAAGAGAAGCCTAAAGTGGGAACCTTTAGAGAGAATGAAAGGAAAAAGAGAAAGATTAGATTAAGTGAATGAAAGGTCCAACCCTCTCCCTTGGTGGGAGAGGGGTATTTATACTTACAACATAAACGCCCTCTACCGGGCTGTGGATCAGGCATACAGTGGGTAAAGACCCGTCCTTCTTCCACGGTGTTATTTAAACTAATTCTAACTAATCAACAAACTAACTACAAGCTAACTTAATGCTATTACATCATTTAGGTGACCGAGTCTTTTATAGGAATAATTGTATTCCTAACAGTTTATCTAGTTACCAGCAGTCGGGGTGGATGGTTGAAGACCTGGTTAACTATCACTTGAAGGAGTTACATTATGGTACTCAGTGTCACACACAGATGACGATGTGGATAATCGCAAGAGGTGATGAAAGTCTTATACTTTGTCGGGATAGTATTGAGTACTTAGAGATTTGCATGGTGCACAAATTCTCTACACCATTCTTCCAACAATAGTGCAAGCTTAAGTAACAAATTTGGGGAATTCTTCTTCACTTTCAAGTTGGGTATATCGGGTTTACTTCACCAAGTAGTCACAGCAATAGCTGACAGAATACGAGGTTGGGTTGTTTGCCAAAGAGTTCAAAGGTTAAGATGTGATCAGCAATTTTCATGGGATAGTCGACGCTACAGAATGTCAATGATACTTTACAGTCTAAGCAAAATCTCCCAAGTTCCTTCAATGTCTTGTATGATTTTTCAAGATGGTTGCTTAAGACAAGAGCTTCTCGGGTATATGGTCGTACATGTCAAATGATGCTTCTGAAAGTTAGAAACCATCATGGGGGAGAAATGTGTACTTTGATTATATAAGGTCAACCTCTAGGGGGAAGTAGTTTATACTACTTTACTTAGTATGGTATGTGAAGTATTCTACATATGTGATAAGAATTGCTAAGCTCTTGCATGTTTCCCCAAACAGAGATTCACCAAAGCCAAATTTGTTAAATCATTCAATTTATTATTGTCTAACGGTTTCTTCTTGGTTTTGTAAAATCCCGCGAAAGAATCTATTTCTCGGTTTAAATCATTGAGCTCTTGCATGTTTCCCCAAACAGATTCACCAAAGCCAAATTTGTTAAATAATTCAATTTATTATTGTCGCACGGTTTCTTCTTGGTTTTGTAAAATCCCGCGAAAGAATCTATTTCTCGGTTTAAATCATAGATTTGTAAAATCCCGTGATGATGAACTATCCTGGAGAAAGAAAAGTGCATTTCCGGATCTTAATTGATTCTGGTGCTACGGTTTCAACTTCGAAGAAGGGATAAAAGTGTGTACTTCATGTATTGGACGATTTCTGATTGATATACTTCATGGCATCTTGGTTATAACAATGTTTTTCTGGGATATGCGCCTTTGACAAAGATCGAGATAAAGTCATTATCAAAGTTCATTCAGTACATCAAAAAGGGCTAGATTTGGGCACTTAAACAACAAGATGTGACTACGGCGTTAATTCATTGTTATTTATTTAAGGTTAAAGTGAAATTTCACGGGTGTGTGTACTTAGCATCTGAAGATATCAGGGTTGGTTGGATGAAGATTCTTCAAAATCCTTGTTCGAGCTTTTAAACTTTACAATGACGAAGACCTAGTTATGTTTTGCGATTCTTCCTCTCTATTACCACAAAATAACTATCACTTTAAGGAGTCACGTTGTAGTGCTCAGTGTCACACGAAGTTGTGGATATTCAAGAGGTGATGTACGTCTTATACTTGATGGTTGGTTGGTTGAAGAGTATAGAGTACTTAGGGATTCGATGTTGCATGAACTCTATACACCGCTCTTTATCATACATTAGTGCAAGCTTAAGTCACAAGTTCGGGTTACTTTAATTTAGTCTCAAATTCATCATATTGGGGTTTTCTCCATCAGTAGTCAAGATAAAGAGCTGACAGAATGATAATGGGGTTGGTTACGAGTTAGTAGAGAGAAGTAGAAAAGAGAGAGATGATGTTTGAACACTTTAGTTCAAGCCTCGTTCTTCAAATATGACGTATGTTCACTTCAGTTCAGGCCTCGCTCTTCAACAACTAGGGTATTTGCTGACAACACTTCAGGCCCCGTTCCTCAAAGAAAATAAAGGTGTACGATTCAGTGCGCTTTATCTTCAGAAGAAGAGAAATCTTCTTGTTTCTGACCATTTTCATCAACGACCTTCATGTTTTTCCAATATCACTTGTTCAATCAAAAATGGCAACTTCATATGCAATTTTTTAGGGGGAGAAGTGTGAATCAAAAATGGCAATCTCATATGCAATTTTTGAGGGGGAGAAGTGTGAATATACTACTTGGTGATTTTGGGTTTATTGACATCTTCTCATAGGCTAGTACGCTTAATGATAATGTGATTCCAGTTAATGCTACATGTACACATCAATTTGCTGATTCCAATTAATTGGAATCAGCAGGGGAGAGAAATGTATACACCAAGGACGCACAAAAAGTTCACGT
Source organism: Artemisia argyi (assembly GCA_030686995.1). Lineage (NCBI taxonomy): Eukaryota > Viridiplantae > Streptophyta > Magnoliopsida > Asterales > Asteraceae > Artemisia > Artemisia argyi. The sequence continues at coordinate 132,739 of JARVZY010011398.1, read as the reverse complement.
GATCGGGTGTAATGTCTTATGAAACAAATTAAAGATGATCAGTGTTTCAACTTGTTGCTTTGGTGTTATCATCTCATGCGTAAGTTACGAGCTGATTAGTTAGTTGTATGATAACTGGAATGCCATTTTGTGAGATGAAGATGTTGATATTCTATTCCCCAAATGGACAATCTTGAAGAAGGTCGAGTCTTTAGTCTATTCTACATTTTTCGTTGTGTGCTAGAAGACTAAAGATGATATGCATTAATTATCAAAAGACTTCTTCATATTCAAGGCATTCAACTAAAAGGTTGTCATTTTGGAGGAGATCACTAATTAAGGGAGAGTGAAAAGTCAGAGTGAATCCCTAATTAGAAGTTCTCATATTGTTCCCCAGCAAGTTCATTCTCACAGGATAAATTTGAGCTAAATATGTTCTTCTCACAAGATTTCAAGTATATGTGTGTATAATGTGTTGCTGATTCTGAGGTATCAAAACCAGCAAGGGGGAAGGAGACATACATCTCAACGCACAACGAGTACACTTGATGAACTTTATACCTTTTCTGAATTGAGGTTATTCCGGGAAGACAAATGTCATAACCGCATAGAAACTAAGTTTTTTAACTCGTGGCTAGTGGTGTATTATTCAACTACTTGGGGGAAGTGGTCTCTTGATACTTGTGGTATGTATTACTTCAGTTTTCAGTGGGAAGAAATATGAGAAGGATATTTGGAGAGTGAGATGATATTGCTTATCGACATCTTCTTACGAGCTAATATGAGTTATGGTAAAGTGCTTCAAGTTAATGATTCATGTAAACAATGTTATGCTGATTTCGATGAGATCGCAACCATCAGGGGAGAGATAGGTGTACATTAGGGATGGACAATAGGTTCACATGACCAGGCTTAATTAGTAATTCCGGAGTTGATATCCGCAGAGATGGTCAGTGCTTCTACCTGTTACCTTGGTGTTATCGTTTCGACTTGTGTTGGGTACATGTGCATATTATAAACTGAGTTGTTATATGTAAGACAACTTGTCACACCCCCAGAATCGGATCCAGCGGAAGCATACATGTAGCTGGGGTGTAACTCAATCGGTATTACAACACTAGTTCAAAAATAGTTTGCACTTGAATCATTTAGAATAAAATAGTTAAATCAAAATGTTGATTTTACACTGTTAAAAGTAATGCGGAAGTAGGCCCTTAAAATAATTTAAAACGGTCCCCAAATGATTAAATCAGAGTCTTCTATGACCATGCCATGCCCTGCCAAAACCTCCAGTAGCGTGCCATTGCTTAAAACCTGAAAATACATGCTAAAGTGTCAACACGAGGTTGGTGAGTTCATAGAGTCTTGTGAAAAAGAATGTAATGCATATGTATGAAGGTTTCCCAGCAAAGGCATCGTAAATCCACTCAGTTACAAGTCCCGCCATAAGAGACTTGCAACCTGTGTGTTTACAACCCACTGCCAAATGTAATATGTTTGTAATAAATCAGTCATAAGGTTGTTGCAAAGGCATTGTAATTCCGTAGTAATAGTGGTGGAAAAGTATCGTAATTCCATAAGTAATTTTTGTATGTACAATAGCCATGGCGATGTCGCCACAAAATGAATCTGACCATAAGCAAAACGCATAAAATGAATATTGATTGCACTAAGTTCAAGGCACCGAAAAGGTTTTCTAGCTATATGTAGGCGGTTACGCTCCCAAGTAATTGTAGGTAATCAAACATACCCAATGCAGGTAAATCCATACCCGTTGAAATTGTAGGTAATCAAACATACCCAATGCAGGTAAATCTATACCCGTTGAAATTGTAGGTAATCAAACATACCCAATGCAGGTAAATCTATACCCGTTGAAATTGTAGGTAATCAAACATACCCAATGCAGGTAAATCTATACCCGTTGAAATTGTAGGTAATCAAACATACCCAATGCAGGTAAATCTATACCCGTTGAAATTGTAGGTAATCAAACATACCTAATGCAGGTAAATCTATACCCGTTGAAATTGTAGGTAATCAAACATACCCAATGCAGGTAAATCTATACCCGTTGAAATTGTAGGTAATCAAACATACCTAATGCAGGTAAATCCATACCCGTTGAAATTGTAGCTACAGGTCCTTAACTTAGGCAATCTTAGGCAATCGGTAAATAGTTTAAATTTATGCACTCATGTCTATGAGTAAATAGCAAGTAGTTAGCAAGTGAATAATATTGTACTCGGATAATCAACAAGTATTTAGATAAAGCTGAAAATATTTAAGAAATCAACCATGTAAGCGAGTAATGCGTTTGAGTAAAACGAGCATGTATTCTCCCCCATAGAGTTTGCAAAACGATTAAAAGAGTAGGGGCTATGACTCACCTGATATGATGGTACCATGAACATGTAATGAGCTGAAAAACAAGGCGCGCACACTAGCCGCAACCTAATATGAATGATGAACGATCTACTTTAGATCATGAAATGATGTTATGAATGTCCATGCACATGTTCCTATACCACTCTACTCTTTGAAAAACACTTGTGTTATCAAAATATATAATCCAAGTATTTGGAAAAATATTGCTATTAGAAAATAAAATAAGCTAGTTGCAATATATATACTTATATATATATCGTATGTTTCCATGTTAGTGTTGAAATACTCGGGTTGTAATCCTTGAAATATCGCCTTGAAATGATGAAAATATACTTGTAATAACTAATACTTCATTAGTTATAAAGCTTGGTACTTAATATTATTTCTAGCTTATAAAAGTACTTCGTAGTTTTAGTGTCCATTTTTATTAAAAGCTGTCAAATAAAAATGGTTTTAGCCGATATTCAAACGTGAATATCTTTGTCGTTACTTGTCCGTTTTACTTGTTCTTTATATCCACGGTTACGTCTTAGTATGTAGTAATATATTTTTGAAAGCTCGGCTCCTCCGGATTACGTCTAAAGTCTCTTTTTGACCAATGAAAAACGTCCAACAGCAAACATTTTTCCAGAAAAATACTTTTCGTCAACAATCTTGCAAAAATCATAACTTCTTCGTTATAAACTCTTTTTAATCCGTTCTTTCGCCTACGGATTCGTTTTTGAAAGTATTTTCTAAAAATTTTGCCAAAGTTCCCTTGGTGTTTACTGATTTTCCAGGTTTTCACAAAATGGGACAGCATGTCTAAAATATGTTCCAAATCAAGTTTTCAAGGTTTATAACTAATTTCTACCATCACCAAACCTCTTGTAATCACCACATAGCTAATCTAATCCTACCATACACCTTCTTAGGGTGTCATGGACTCCTAACCAAGTTATTATAGCAAGGGAATTCATAAATAAGAAGTTAGGGTTTGTATGTTCCATTTTTGACAAAATAAATGGCGGTATAGCTAGTTGTACATGGTTTTTAGCATGGAACTCATGAAATACATGTAAATATAAGATGATTCATGTAAAAATAAAGTTGATAACTTACTTGATAAAATGAGATGATTAGATGATGAGTATGCTTGGATTACTTGTGTTTTTGTTGCTTGATTCTTGATTAGGCAAGTATAATGAACAAGTTTGATGTTATAACTTTTGAAAAATGATCACTTGATCTATGTATGGTGGTTTGGTCGTGGTTTGCAATGGAGAAGAGATGAGAATGAGATTTTGATCTAAAATGGATAAGAGTTTTGGTTAAATGAAGTTTTTAGATATTTAGAACTAGTTATAATGTATTATAATCACTTATAAATGCACAAGGTTAAAGATTTTGTATAAAGTTGCCTAGGAGAGGACTTTAGGACCAGCCATGGTGAGCCAAGGGGGGGGGGGGGGGGTAGGGGTACTTGGTATATATTTAGAAATCTTGCAAGAATTATGCACTAGTTTGTGTTTTTAGTTACAATCGGGTACCGGTTTTAATAGAAATAAATGTTCACGAAGTTTACCGGGATGAAATAAAGTCATAATAATGTTGAAAATATATTAAAAATACGTTGGGTACATTTACTGAGTGATCGGGTGATTATTGTTTAGTTTTCACGAAAACCGTCGTTATATTCATAAGCGTACGTTATAAATAAAATAAATTTCCAAAATACTGGGTAACTGAATGTTATAACTTTTATGATGTTAAAATGGATATAAAAATATGTCGGGACCATTGTGGGAATATTTAGATATATTCGTCGTGTATAAACCGGGTGTTAACGTTTACTATAAATACTTATACGTAAAAACGTTAAATGTATCAAATATATAAATTTGAAAATCCTGAGAGTGGTATAACATGAAAATGCTGTTATGATGATATGCAGACTATCTCCAGTCCGTATGCAGTGTTCTTAACACTAATGAAATGAATTCGCACGTAAACCAATCCGGTTACGCGAATTTGAATACCCGTAAACTAAATTTACGATGAAATGAGTAATGCAAGTGAATAGTGAAAACTTTTCCGGAAATGAATAGTGTTGAGTGAATAGTAAAATTTCTGAATGCTTCTCGGAATGTCAAACTGACACAAAAAATGATGAATAGTAAACCGATGAATAGTGTTTTGATGAATAGTGTTTGATGAATAGTGTTTTTCCAAAGTTCGGGAAATGACCTGAAATGGTGAGTTGTGACAGTCTTCCCCTCTAAAAGGAACTTCGTCCCGAAGTTCAGTTTATGTTGGTCTCTGAAAACATATTGGTGAAAAGGTGATGATATTCTAGAATTCCAGCGAACTCTAACGATAGGAATTCGACTCTGCTTCTACTGTTTGACCACACGGTCCATGATTTCTACTTGTTCTCCTGCAAGGTTTATGTTTGACTATGGGTTGGATTCCTTTCCAAATGGGATTATGGGTGACAATTCTGAAAAGCTGATAATACGTGGTTGTGTAATCCTGTTGCTGTTGTTCTCTAACAAGGCTCAAGTCTGACGACCACTAGGCCTACTCTGTTTGAAATATTACATGGTCCAGTGTATATCTCGGGTTTAACTTTCCAAGTTTTCTGAATGGTATCATGCCTTTCCTAGGCAGAACTTTCTGTATAACTCTGCTTACCAACTTGTAGTTTTAATGGTTTACCAAAGATCGATGTTTAAAATTTCCTAACAATTCAATAGTTTTGTAAAGGATTAACCAAAAGGAATTTGTTTATCAAAATAAGTGCCTCAGAAAAGTATTTCTTACAAGATATATGTTTTGTATAACTGTAGTTTGGAGAAAAAAATCCATTTAAAAGTGAAAGTATTAAGAGGATAAAATAGTCAGGTATGTATATCTGCACAAAGGCATAGGTGTCTAACAGGTTTGGATAAAGTCTATTGGTGAGGACATGTTCAATCTATAGTCTCGGTTAAGAGGTTGAATTTATCTCTATGGTGTTGTTTTGTGAGTAATCGTATCTAAAATAATCCTGTAATTCAGTCAAGCCAATACTTTCTAGATGATGGAATTTTTGGTGATCAGGCCAATGATAGTGTTTCGAATGGTTTTGTGATATCCTGAGATTTCTATTGAGTTTTGAATGGTCTTAATGTACCGAGAGATTCTCCTTATAGATGGTATGGAAAGTCTTTCCTAGGGAGGTCATTGATAATATCCACTTAACAATATTGGTGGTAGTGAGGGATGAGTGGCATAGGAAACTATATAGTGTCAGCTAATTCTATATTTATATGGGGATGGGGAAAGGAAATGATAGTGATGGTGAGAAGGGAAGAGACTGTGACAACTGCGACAAAATGATATTGTAATAAAAGAAAATACCGTGATGTAAGTGTATCATGCATAGACGTGAATGTTCATGAAATGAAATGATCAATTGACATACTTCCAAGCGGCGGTTCATGAGGTGATGAAAAGTATGAATGTTCTGACAACGAGGGTATACTCACACATGCATGAAACATTTGGAAAATGAGTAAAGGATTCAATCCAGACAGAATTTTATTATAACCATTCTCAGTGTTGCAAAATTCATTTCTGAGTCAGACATAGGTGGTCAGCCTATATCTCACTATCCCGGGTTGAATATAGATGACCAGTCTATATTCCACCGAGGTTCCATGAATTTTGAAATACTCAGCTCAGTCATACTAAGACTATGTCCTTCACAAATACCAAGACGTTCCGAAAGACAAAAGCAAATGACCAAACTCGAGGTCAAATGATGAAACTATGCAAGGAAAAACATAATGCGGTGATATATATGATACGTGAACATGCTTATATGAAAGACAATTATAGTAAGCAACTATAATAAATGAATATAATATATCAGATAATGAGACACAAATCTCATCACCTATGTCAGCAACTAACCACAAATGAGGCTTCAGCTTGGCAGGCAGGCACGTGACGGTCATAGGGTTAAGTTTTCTTGAAAGTAGCTATAGTCTAGGTTTTAAAAACACTTAGTTCGCTATAGCCAAAGCTCTGATGCCAATCTGTCACACCCCCATAATCGGGTCCAGCGGAAGCATACATGTAGCTGGGGTGTAACTCAATCGGTATTACAACACTAGTTCAAAAATAGTTTGCACTTGAATCATTTAGAATAAAATAGTTAAATCAAAATGTTGATTTTACACTGTTAAAAGTAATGCGGAAGTAGGCCCTTAAAATAATTTAAAACGGTCCTCAAATGATTAAATCAGAGTCTTCTATGACTATGCCATGCCCTGCCAAAATCTCCAGTAGCGTGCCATTGCTTAAAACCTGAAAATACATGCTAAAGTGTCAACACGAGGTTGGTGAGTTCATAGAGTCTTGTGAAAAAGAATGTAATGCATATGTATGAAGGTTTCCCAGCAAAGGCATCGTAAATCCACTCAGTTACAAGTCCCGCCATAAGAGACTTGCAACCTGTGTGTTTACAACCCACTGCCAAATGTAATATGTTTGTAATAAATCAGTCATAAGGTTGTTGCAAAGGCATTGTAATTCCGTAGTAATAGTGGTGGAAAAGTATCGTAATTCCATAAGTAATTTTTGTATGTACAATAGCCATGGCGATGTCGCCACAAAATGAATCTGACCATAAGCAAAACGCATAAAATGAATATTGATTGCACTAAGTTCAAGGCACCGAAAAGGTTTTCTAGCTATATGTAGGAGGTTACGCTCCCAAGTAATTGTAGGTAATCAAACATACCCAATGCAGGTAAATCCATACCCGTTGAAATTGTAGGTAATCAAACATACCCAATGCAGGTAAATCTATACCCGTTGAAATTGTAGGTAATCAAACATACCCAATGCAGGTAAATCTATACCCGTTGAAATTGTAGGTAATCAAACATACCCAATGCAGGTAAATCTATACCCGTTGAAATTGTAGGTAATCAAACATACCCAATGCAAGTAAATCTATACCCGTTGAAATTGTAGGTAATCAAACATACCTAATGCAGGTAAATCTATACCCGTTGAAATTGTAGGTAATCAAACATACCCAATGCAGGTAAATCTATACCCGTTGAAATTGTAGGTAATCAAACATACCCAATGCAGGTAAATCCATACCCGTTGAAATTGTAGCTACAGGTCCTTAACTTAGGCAATCTTAGGCAATCGGTAAATAGTTTAAATTTATGCACTCATGTCTATGAGTAAATAGCAAGTAGTTAGCAAGTGAATAATATTGTACTCGGATAATCAACAAGTATTTAGATAAAGCTGAAAATATTTAAGAAATCAACCATGTAAGCGAGTAATGCGTTTGAGTAAAACGAGCATGTATTCTCCCCCATAGAGTTTGCAAAACGATTAAAAGAGTAGGGGCTATGACTCACCTGATATGATGGTACCATGAACATGTAATGAGCTGAAAAACAAGGCGCGCACACTAGCCGCAACCTAATATGAATGATGAACGATCTACTTTAGATCATGAAATGATGTTATGAATGTCCATGCACATGTTCCTATACCACTCTACTCTTTGAAAAACACTTGTGTTATCAAAATATATAATCCAAGTATTTGGAAAAATATTGCTATTAGAAAATAAAATAAGCTAGTTGCAATATATATACTTATATATATATCGTATGTTTCCATGTTAGTGTTGAAATACTCGGGTTGTAATCCTTGAAATATCGCCTTGAAATGATGAAAATATACTTGTAATAACTAATACTTCATTAGTTATAAAGCTTGGTACTTAATATTATTTCTAGCTTATAAAAGTACTTCGTAGTTTTAGTGTCCATTTTTATTAAAAGCTGTCAAATAAAAATGGTTTTAGCCGATATTCAAACGTGAATATCTTTGTCGTTACTTGTCCGTTTTACTTGTTCTTTATATCCACGGTTACGTCTTAGTATGTAGTAATATATTTTCGAAAGCTCGGCTCCTCCGGATTACGTCTAAAGTCTCTTTTTGACCAATGAAAAACGTCCAACAGCAAACATTTTTCCAGAAAAATACTTTTCGTCAACAATCTTGCAAAAATCATAACTTCTTCGTTATAAACTCTTTTTAATCCGTTCTTTCGCCTACGGATTCGTTTTTGAAAGTATTTTCTAAAAATTTTGCCAAAGTTCCCTTGGTGTTTACTGATTTTCCAGGTTTTCACAAAATGGGACAGCATGTCTAAAATATGTTCCAAATCAAGTTTTCAAGGTTTATAACTAATTTCTACCATCACCAAACCTCTTGTAATCACCACATAGCTAATCTAATCCTACCATACACCTTCTTAGGGTGTCATGGACTCCTAACCAAGTTATTATAGCAAGGGAATTCATAAATAAGAAGTTAGGGTTTGTATGTTCCATTTTTGACAAAATAAATGGTGGTATAGCTAGTTGTACATGGTTTTTAGCATGGAACTCATGAAATACATGTAAATATAAGATGATTCATGTAAAAATAAAGTTGATAACTTACTTGATAAAATGAGATGATTAGATGATGAGTATGCTTGGATTACTTGTGTTTTTGTTGCTTGATTCTTGATTAGGCAAATATAATGAACAAGTTTGATGTTATAACTTTTGAAAAATGATCACTTGATCTATGTATGGTGGTTTGGTCGTGGTTTGCAATGGAGAAGAGATGAGAATGAGATTTTGATCTAAAATGGATAAGAGTTTTGGTTAAATGAAGTTTTTAGATATTTAGAACTAGTTATAATGTATTATAATCACTTATAAATGCACAAGGTTAAAGATTTTGTATAAAGTTGCCTAGGAGAGGACTTTAGGACCAGCCATGGTGAGCCAAGGGGGGGGGGGGGGTAGGGGTACTTGGTATATATTTAGAAATCTTGCAAGAATTATGCACTAGTTTGTGTTTTTAGTTACAATCGGGTACCGGTTTTAATAGAAATAAATGTTCACGAAGTTTACCGGGATGAAATAAAGTCATAATAATGTTGAAAATATATTAAAAATACGTTGGGTACATTTACTGAGTGATCGGGTGATTATTGTTTAGTTTTCACGAAAACCGTCGTTATATTCATAAGCGTACGTTATAAATAAAATAAATTTCCAAAATACTGGGTAACTGAATGTTATAACTTTTATGATGTTAAAATGGATATAAAAATATGTCGGGACCATTGTGGGAATATTTAGATATATTCGTCGTGTATAAACCGGGTGTTAACGTTTACTATAAATACTTATACGTAAAAACGTTAAATGTATCAAATATATAAATTTGAAAATCCTGAGAGTGGTATAACATGAAAATGCTGTTATGATGATATGCAGACTATCTCCAGTCCGTATGCAGTGTTCTTAACACTAATGAAATGAATTCGCACCTAAACCAATCCGGTTACGCGAATTTGAATACCCGTAAACTAAATTTACGATGAAATGAGTAATGCAAGTGAATAGTGAAAACTTTTCCGGAAATGAATAGTGTTTAGTGAATAGTAAAATTTCTGAATGCTTCTCGGAATGTCAAATTGACACAAAAAATGATGAATAGTAAACTGATGAATAGTGTTTTGATGAATAGTGTTTGATGAATAGTGTTTTCCCAAAGTTCGGGAAATGACCTGAAATGGTGAGTTGTGACACAACTGGAATGCATTTGGTGAAATGAAGATGTTGATATCTTGCTCTCCCGAATAGACGACTGCTCAAAACTGTAGAGTAATGTGCACATCGGGGACGCACAACAGGGTCATGTGATTGGGCTTAATCATATATTCTGGGATTGATAACCACAAAGATTGTTAGTGTTTCACCTTGTTACTTCGGTGTTATTGTTTTCTTCGGGTTTTTGAGCTTCATACAATGAGACTGTTTGCATCACTACAAATACTTGGGGGAAGTGGTCTCAAGAAGATGATTGTCGGTTTGGGGGAAGCTATCAAAGCTACACATTGAGGAGGCTCAAACTCAGACGATTATTCAAGAGCCTCAAAAGCTTTGGTGGTGAAAGTTTAAGAGATGTTGACTACAGACTTCTACAACGAGCTGAACGATATCCTCATTTCGGTATTCATGTCAACATCTTCTTAAATTTTATAGTGTCCTTTGTATATATATTAAACCTAAAAGAAAATAGAAAAATATAGAGCCTATAAAAACCATAAAAATCAGAAAAATATAAAATGACAAAAATATTCTTCTCTCGACATGTCTCTCGTATAATCGATATTATGTATGATTCTAGAAATGTCATTCAATAATGACACGGATTCATACATATGCTTGAGCGAGAGTTTTTTTATCCTTTAAATAATGTTTTCTAAAACATGTCGTATCTCAAAAACATTTCTTTCAAAATGGCTTACAGTTACTTCATACTGTAACCCGGACTTAAAATTAAGGTTTACTATTACTTAAGATAGCAACCCATTCTTCTAAATGAGGAATACTCGTCGCCAAAAAAACGGTAGTTCCTTTTATTGGGTGATGTTCACCCGGGCATGGATTACTTTATAACCATGTTTCTTCGAAAAGATGTACGTTTCAGTGCATCATTTCTTGTAAAAGAAGATAAGTCTTCTTTACATCACGAATACTTTTCCTTCAATGATTCTTTGGGAAAGTATTTGTTCTAAACTTGGTGGTACCATGATTTTTGAAAATCAATCAAACTTGAAATTTTGTATAAAATTTGCCACTCAATCGATGCTAAATGATTAATCTTTTGAAGTAAAATGATAAATTGAAAATGGGTAATTGATTGAGGGGGAATGATTTCGAAAATTGTTTATCATCAAAACATGATGTTTGTACATAAAAAGCAGTGAATAATATGTGATTGTTATGTGTTAGAATATGAATTTTTCATGAGTCTTTCGTGAAACTTTAAATCATTTATAAACTCATTATTTCTAACACATAACATGCTCCCTCAAGGATTGAGGGGGAGTATTGTATCGTCTCATAAACAGTATATCCTAAATCTGACCTCATTTTTCTCCCAAAATCTTTGAACTTATTTAAATCACTTGGGATCACAAATCTCAAATGGTTTTAAAATTTTGATCGGGGGAGAAAATATTATTTATATATGAAATCTGATTAAAATGTGATGTTTTGGACTTAAATGTAAGCTCTCCCATATGTGCTAAACTCTTTTGTATATCAATGCACATATTAAGGGGGAGCAAATGATTTGTGGTGACAAAAAGGATGTGGCATCTTATGTGAGTGCATCTCAGGTTTTACCAATGAATTGACGAAACAAAAACTGTCAGTAATCGAAAAGACTTGTCCTGGCCGGGTAATAACTTCAAGCTAGTCTAACCAGTGATGTAAGCGTGTCTCGAAGAGGACTTGTCACAGTAGAGTGTACCGTTTCGAGAAATCTTTTGTGGACTTGACCAGGCCGGCTAATAATTTCAAGCTAGTTTATCTAGTGATGTAAGCGTGTCTCGAATCGGTCATGTTCTCTGAAGGTGGATCAATTCAAAAGTGCAACTCTACCCAACATGTACAAATTTTATAATCAAAACATATGAGCACATGTTAAGGGGGAGCATTTGAAAATGGTAAAACTCTCAACGTGTTAACAAAATGTGTTTCTTAATCATAAAAAAGTTGAGAGAATTTTTCAATGATTTGGTGTATGGAAACATAGGATAATCATGAAGTTATAAGGTAGCTAAGGTCAGGAAAACCGTCCTATGATCCGCCAGAGCCTGAGGGATCTACCCATGGATAATACCGAATAGATAGTATTAGAAAGTCTGTAGGTATGATTAAGAAAAAAGGAGTAATATGAGAATGGAGAAAGAAGGGGTTGAAGAATTAAAAAGAAAGGAAATGAGAAAGGGTGAAAAGAAATAGCCCTCCATTTATTCAACCTTAGGGCAGAAACCGGTGTAACACCCCCTAAAATCGATTAACGACAGCGGAAGACTTAACGGGGTATTACGTTGTGGATCTTTGTCACAATCATAGTAAACATTTTGAAAACACATTTTATCATTCATTTAAAATATTTGAGTATAGAAATAGTTTTAGAAAGACTAGTCATATCTTCACAAATATGTTTTATTTAGTAGAATGATAAAGAAAACGTTTATTTTAGAAAACCCGTGCCCAGGTTGATGCCCTTCTCCATGCCTTGATCATCCATGCCTTAATTACCTGAGATAACATGCTAAAAGTCAACAAAAGTTGAGTGATGTCCATAGGTTTAAGTTTAAAGTTTGAACACAAGTAAGGGTGTTAATTGTATCGATAACCAATTAACTAGTTTAAAAATCAAGTTTGTTATTGCATTAAGCTCATGACACGCAACGATTAGACATGCATCAATATGTGATGTAAACTAATATAATAGGGGTGCCCTCATGATAGGTCTTTGCCAGTAACCTATGAGTTGTTAAATATTGTGCGCCTAGTCGCTCATCCTAGCTAAACTAAACGGGGATTTTTAGTCGCAAATAGATCTATTCCCAGATATTCACGTTCACTCGCAAGTGATTAAGGTTCATGATCGAGGGGCTTTTGGCAATAGCTACTTAAGCAATAAAAACATCAGGCATAGCATACTAAAAAGCTTATGTTCAGGTTTAAAGCATGTATCTCCATACAAAAGAGTTTAAAAGTTTAAAGAGTGGGCTATGAACACAGACCTGGATAGCTCGGTAGTAATAGTATCGTTATTCAAACGATAGGTGGAAACGGTTTCAACACACAACCTAAGTAAAATATATGGCAAGTTTTCAAAGTTTGATAGTCTAAGTTCAGTTTATCAAGAAAGTTGTTTATTATTGTATATTGTTTTGTTAGTTGACTCGTAGCAATTTAAACTTGCGTGTTTAAATGCCTGAAGTTCAAGAACAAAAGTTATATTTCAAAATATAACTTGTGAGCATTTTCTTGTTGACGTAGTATAGAGATTCTACGAAAAAGAACGAGGTCGGTGTGATTGATTCAACGGTAGATAGGTGTTGAAAAGTGAAATAGGTTTGAGAGAATGTGTTAATTGTTAAAGGTTTTATATTTATTATTTTCGTTATTACGTTATATATATAAATTATATTTAGTTAACGAGAAGTGCTTAATCGAATCAGTTTTATTTAAAATACTTATATATAAAATATAAATTATAATATTTATATTTTATTAAAAACCTTTAAGTTTTGAAAAGTTTTCATTTTAACCTCCTAACGGCATAACTTTATACCGTTAGTCCAAAACGTTACTTAATTTCATTTCTAGTCCAAAACTCTTTTATATTTACATTTTATAGCCAAAACTTTCTAGATTTACAGTTTTCATCACAAAAATGTCAAAATGACAGTTTTCCCTTAAACTTTTCATATTTACAGTTTTAGTCCCTCGGTTAGGAATATTTGCAAATTTAGTCCAAATTTTCACCAACTTCAAAACTTAACATGTTTATTTTCTAAATAAGTTTGAAACAGCTTATTTGTGTTGTAAAAACAACTTATTTGACCAAAGAGCTTATTTTTAACTTAACGGGCCCTTAACGAATAAAAAACTAGGCCCGTTAAGGTTTTTAGTGTCATTGGGCTTAGGAAACTTTGAGGCTTTGCATTGGGCTTGCATTTGGACTCTAAAAAGTTTAGGAAACAGCTTATAGGATTAGCTTATCACATAATCTTATTTTCGGCTTAATGGGCTTATAAGCCCAAACGTAGGTTTTAAGTTTTATAAAAACGTGATGAGCTATAGGGTTTAACGAGGGATCAAATGTGTTTGTGAGAGAGGGTTAGAGGTCTAGCTCGTTAGTTTACAATGTGAACTAATAGTTCAAGCCTTAAAAATACTATGTCGTGTGTATAGTTTAGGAATTACGTGACCAAAGTATGTCGACGAAAACAAGTGTAAAATAGTTTTCATGACTTGAAATATTTCTAAGCGTGGAAAGGTGAACTCGTATAGGTCAAGGTGACTTAGAACGTGTCTAATAGAGTGTGTTTAAGTTGTTGTTAGTGTAACTTGCTTTACTAAACTTGGTTTATGTTATGTTAAACTTATAGTTTAGCTAATAATAAGTATACGTTATAACTAAATATTAACGAGAAAATAATTAAAGTAAATGTGGAGAAATAAAATGAAACGTGAAGAAATATTAGAAAGGGACGAGTTTAGCTCACCTCACCAAGATTTGGTGGAGTAAAAAACGACTCGTGGAGACTAGAAACAAACAAAGAAAGGATAGAGCTCAACAAATATTAAAAACGTGCTTAGAAGGTTTTGAGAGACTTTGGCACCATGTTTAGTTTGATACGAGGTGTGGTAGACTCAAAAATGAATTTTTTTGTTCTTGTGGATACGTAAAAACATGGCTGAGCTTTGGTTTACTTTCATGGACTTAATGTACACGTTAGGAAAAATACTTGTCACGTATGATTCTTGGGTAGGAGAAGAAATGAGTGGTATAAAAATTATATATACGTTATTTGGGAAAATCGCAAGTACACGAGGCAAAGTAAATGAGGATGAGACATGTTTCGAAATAATTAAAAAGGATTTTGGGCTTAGATTTTGGTTTTGGGCTTACGGGTGGACTAGGCCCAAGGAAGAAAAAAAATATTAAGGGGTCCGTTTGGCTAGTGTTATGTGAAACAGCATTGGGCCGAGGCCCAATGAGATTTATAGGCCCAATAGGTTTGTCTCGAAAGTTGTGTCGAAGTTAGGAGTAGTTGCAGAGTGTTCGTCGAAATTTTCGTGAGCTCGGGAATTTATTAGAACGTATTTGGTTAATTATCGGACTATATTTATATATAAATATATAGATATTATGTTACTTAATAAACATTAGTTATAAAAATTTATTCGCGATACTTAGACTATCTAGGTTCGTGTGTAAGCACGTTCCAAGGTAAACGGTGATCACAAACGACGTTGTGATTATAAAAGTATATCTCGACTAACAAACCAAAATTTTGTTATCGGCAAAAACGGTTTTTATTTATCGTAATGATTCGTAAATCATGAGTTTGCATTTACTATTCGTGAGGGAAAATTACGGGAGGTTACAGTACATACCCCTTATAGTCAATTTCGTCCCGAAATTCGAGCTGAAACGGTTGTCGGTGATGCCTAGGAGAAGAGGTGTGTGTATTTGTCACGGATTTGGTCTTCGCGTTCCCATGTATACTCCGGTTCTCGCTTGGAGTCCCAGCGAACTTTAACAATGGGGATGCGGTGGTGTTTCAGTTGTTTGACCTTCCTGTCCATGATCTCCACGGGTTCTTCCATAAAGACAAGATTGTCGTCGAGCTGAATCTCTTTCCAAGGGATAACAAGAGATTCATCGGACAAGAATTTCTTTATGTTCGATACATGGAAGGTGTCGTGCACTCGGTTAAGTTCTATGGATAGTTTTAGTTTGTAAGCAACTGGTCCTATCCTTTCTAGGATCATAAAGGGACCAATATACCTAGGGTTTAGTTTTCCACGCTTTTCGAAACGTATCATTCCTTTCCAAGGAGATACCTTTAACATGACCTTGTCTCCTATTTGGAATTCCATGGGTTTTCGTCTTACGTTGGCATAACTCTTTTGCCTGTCTCTGGCAGCTTGCAGACGTTATTTGATCTTTACTATCTTTTCTGTTGTCTCATGAACGAGATCGGGCCCGGTAAGTTGTGTCTCTCCAACTTCGGCCCAACAGATAGGTGATCTGCACTTTTGACCGTAAAGTGCTTCGAAGGGTGCTGCCTTAATACTGGCAAGGAAACTGTTGTTGTAGGAAAACTCGGCTAAAGGTAGGTGTCTATCCCAACCTTTTTCGAAGTCGATAGCGCATGCTCGTAGCATGTCTTCTTGGGTTTGGATGGTTCTCTCACTCTGTCCATCGGTTTCGGGGTGATAAGCCATGCTCATATCTAATTTGGTTCCGAAGGCTTTTTGCAAAGTCTTCCAAAAATGAGAGGTGAAACGGCTATCTCGGTCGGAGATGATTGAAAAAGGCACTCCATGTCGTGACACTATTTCTTTGAGGTATAACTGCGTGAGCGTACTCATCTCGTCAATTTCTTTGATCGGTAGGAAGTGAGCAGATTTAGTTAGACGATCTACAATGACCCAGATGGTGTCTAAACCAGTTGAGGTTTTGGGTAGTTTGGTGATGAAGTCCATGGTAATACGTTCCCATTTCCATTCGGGTATCTCGGGTTGGGTTAGTAATCCTGAAGGTTTTTGGTATTCTGCCTTTACTCGTGAACAAGTCAAACATTTCCTGACAAACTCAGCAATGTCGGCTTTCATGTTTGGCCACTAGTAAAGTTTCTTTAGGTCATGGTACATTTTGTCAGAACTAGGGTGGATGGAGTATTTTGACTTGTGAGATTCATGCATGATGAGGTCTCTTATACCTCCATAGAGAGGAATCCAACTTCTTTCCTTGAAACAGAGCGTTCCATCAGCTCGTTTCACAAAACCATTGGGGTTTTCTGGCATGCCATAAATCTTTTCCTTAGGTCGGTTGGTTTCGTTAAGGGCTTCGGTTTGTGCGTTGAGTATTTGGGAAGGAAGAGGTGAAGAGATGGTTATTCCTAATGATCTAACCCTAAGAGGTTTAAGTCGGTCCTTCTAACTTAAGGCATCTGCCACTACGTTGGCTTTACTGGGGTGATAACGGATTTCACAGTCGTAGTCACTAAGTAATTCTAACCATCTACGTTGTCTCATGTTTAGTTCCTTCTGGTCTAAGATGTGTTGGAGGCTTTTGTGGTCGGTGTATACGGTGCATTGTGTGCCATACAGGTAGTGTCTCCATAACTTAAGGGCGAATACTACGGCTCCTAATTCTAGGTCATGGGTTGTATAGTTCTCCTCGTGTTTCTTAAGTTGTCGTGAGGCGTAAGCTATCACTTTGTTTCGCTGCATCAATACCGCTCCTAAATCATGATACGAAGCATCACAGTATACCACGAAGTCCTCACTTCCTTCGGGTAATGCCAATTATTAGTGCTTCACAAAGCTTTCGCTTCAGGAGACGGAAGGCTGGGTTGTGCTTTTCTTCCTAGACAAATTTCTTGTTCTTCTGAGTCAGTTCGGCCAAGGGCTTCGAGATTTTTGAAAATCCTTCAATGAATCTCCTGTAGTAGCCGGCAAGACCCAAGAATTGGCGAATCTCGGTGGGGTTGGTTGGAGATGCCCAATATTTCACGGCTTCGATCTTGGAGGGGTCTACATGAATACCTTGACTATTGACAATATGACCAAGAAATTGTACGGTGCGGATCCAGAAATCGCATTTCGAGAATTTGGCATACAATCGCTCTCTCCTGAGTAGTTCCATGATTGCCCTCAGATGGGTTGCATGTTCGTTCTCGTTGCGGGAGTAGATTAGGATGTCGTCGATGAACACAATTACGAATTTGTCAAAGTAATGTTAGCATACTCGGTTCATGAGATCCAAGAACAATACAGGTGCATTGGTTAGACCAAATGGCATTACATGGAATTCAAAATGTCCGTAACGTGTTCCGAAGGCGGTTTTGGGAATATCCTCTTCCCGTACTTTAAGTTGGTGGTAACTTTGAACGTAGGTCGATCTTTGAGTATACACTCGATCCTTGCAACTGATCAAACAAGTCATCGATCCTGGGTAATGGATATCGATTCTTTACCGTGAGTTTGTTCAATTCTCGGTAATTGATACACATTCTGAACGATCCATCTTTCTTCTTAACGAATAAGACTGGAGCTCCCCAAGGTGATGAACTTGGTCGGATAAAACCTTTATCTGACAATTCTTTCAGTTGCTCAGATAGTTCCTTTAGTTCAGACGGTGCTAGTCTGTAGGGTGCTTTTGCAACTGGTGCCGCTCCAGGCACAAGTTCGATTTGGAATTCTACCTGACGCTATGGTGGAAGACCGTGCAAGTCTTCGAGGAGTACATCGGGAAATTCATTGACGACCGGAATGTCTTCAAGTCGTCTCTCTTTCGACTTTTCTTCCGTTACATGAACCATGAATGCTTGACATCCTTCGTTCATGTACTTGACTACTCGAGTATATGAGATGATTCCGTATCGAGTCTTATTCAGGTAGCCGTGAACGATGAGGGTTTCGTCATGGAGAGGGATATGGATGGTTTTCTCGTCACAGAGAATCCTCGCATGATGTCTGGACAACCATTCCATACCAATGACGACGTCGAAGCTACCGAGGGGGATAGGCATAAGGCCGATGGGGAAAGGTTTGTCTTGCAAGATTATAGTGCAATCTCGCAGGACGACGTCGGTGTTTATTAGGTTTCCATTGGCCATTTCAACTTCAAAGACGGTGTTTAGCTTAGAGGGCTCTACGTTAAGTAAGGGGGCTAATCTAGTGGACACAAAACTCCTATCTGCTCCGGAATCGAATAAAATCCTAGCACTATGTTGGTTTATTAAGAATGTACCGGTAACAACGTCGGGGGTTTGACGGAGCATCTTCTTCTTTGATCACGTAAGCTCTTCCTCGAGCAACGTTCTGATGGCCATTTCCTTTTGGGCAGCGGTTCCTAAATGTCCTATTTCTCCACAAGTGTAACAGGCTGGGGCTATGGGGTGAAGATTGCTACCAGTAGCTGGACTCCTGCAATCCTTGGCTTGGTGTCCTATTTTCTGGCATCTCATGCACTTGGTGGTGCATGGTCCATTATGGTGTAGTTTACATCTATTACACTGAGGTTTAGGCCTTGGTATTCTTTGCGATCCGTAGCAGTGTAAGCTTTGACAGCTTCTTGTTTCTGGTTTTGCCGGTTGTGGCGGTTGTTGTAACAATTCGCAATTTCAAGTTAACTTTTATTCCCGAAAATTTCACTATTCACTTTTTACTATTCACTTTTACTATTCATATCCAAAATTTTTATTTCATATTCTCGTAAGTTAAACTATTTTAAAGATAATCCGAGAGTTTGACGCTCGTCGGATCATTTCTGCAAAAATCACAAAGCCGTGTCCGAGATTTACTTTTAGGTTTAAACGTCATTCTAGCATCCCGATATGTTCATAAAACATTATAAACAATGGAAATATGATTTTCTCTCATTTTAGGACAATTCCAAAAGTTTCTGAATTTTACGCTTTCCAGTTCAGCGTTTTACGCGAATTACGCGTTTTAGACCCGCGTTTCCAGTTTTAGCAGCGTTTAAGCAACCCGATAGAACTTGTCACTCATTAAATATGCTAAGATAGGTTATATTGATAAGTTCTAACATATTTATAAGTTTCATATTTTTAGAATACCCGATTTTAAGTTTCATGACTTAATGACTTACCGTTAGCAATTACCGGGACCAAAACTTACTCCGTAAGCTAGATAATACCAAGTTTAAGTACCTAGTCACTCCTCCCATCATATGAACGTGTATATGATGATTCACCAAGCCTTGGTGGCTTGGTGATAAGCCTTGGATTTTAGGATACTTGTATATTAAGCAAACTTGGTCACCAAGGGTTCATTAGATCATTACAAGTGTACATCTTGGCCTCCAAGTTTAGGCAACTTCCTAACACCTTCCTAACCTCCTCAAACTCACTATAAAAACCCTCTCATCCCCTCCTTTAAACGCCACACCCTTTAATCCTAGCACCATGATCCTTTGATCTTCAATATACAAGTTACACTACAAAGTTCAAGGTCTTAGTATTCTCTACCTAGTTCTTATGTTTGTTTGGTGATTCCATGGTTGAATTAGGAGCTACATAAGGTTACTAGGGCTGAAGTTAAATGGTTTTCACAAGGGTTAGATCAAGGCTAGCAAGGGTTACAAGAGTTATGGTGAAGGGTTTACAAGCTTAGGTTTAGTGTCCTAGTTCTATACTTGACTTCCTTTCTTTAGAAAGCCAAAAGTTGTAAGCAAACCCTAACATACTCCTTGCTTAATTATCATTTTCATGCTCTTTGTGTTCCTTTCATGCTATATATGTTCTTGTTATTATGTTCATGATGTTTAAAAATGGATAAAACAAGTATTGATATACATATGTTAACTTATGACAAGTAAACAAGCAAACTAGTGATTTTTATGGAGAACCACGACCAAAATAGTATAACTATGATACTTGACACTTACTTACTGTTATAAAGGACTTCAAAAGGAAAACATAGCAATTTGAATCACCTAAAACGAGTACATGAGTCAAAAGTTATGGCCATAAGAAGTTAGCGAAACCAAAACGCCGAAACTCCCTATACAAACTGTTTTGCATTCTGCCATTTTGAAAGTCCCACTTCTGGTCCGATTCATCAAAAAGTTAAAACACGAAAGTTGTCCGGAATGCCGTTTTCGTTTAGGGACAAAGAAGATCGAGCCCTGAAAATGCTTTCTGAGTGATAATTTTCTTCAAATTCTTAACAGCCCATTTTTAGACCAAAGTTACTATATAATTGTTATAATTAGATGAGACCAAGAGGTCTAATGACCTAAAGCCAAGACCACAACCATGGCTAAAGCCAAGGTTGAGTCTCAAGACCATGGTAACAATGACCAAGGTCACGGCAAAGCCACGGCTAAAGACCATATAACTTTTAAAGATCAAAACTTATATATATGTTATCAAATACTACAATAGTAAGGAGCCTCAAGTGAGGAGTTCATTAAGTAAGCCGTCGAGATGAGTTGTGGATTTACAAATTAAAGTGTCCTGGCTCCTCGAACGTTTACTCCATGACTTCTGAATTATGTCGGCCCGAACGGTAGTAAGAGATATACAACCTATACATGTTTCATAAACCATTTATATTCAACGACTTACATTATATACTAAGTACTACATCATGAACATTATGCAAGACATATATAGGCAATTCTTCGTATTCTTAGACGTTACTCCAAACCTAAGTTGCAACGTTCTATTATAGGCTGCTCTTAGAGACTTTCGCGACTCGACTACCACTTTCATTTCTCATTACATAAGCTTAAGGTGAGTCATAGCCCCTACTTTTTCATACTTGTTTTAACTCTTTGGGGGGGATACATGCACAACTACTTGCTTACTTGTACAAATACTCAAAACATTTATACTTGATTGTCTTATACTTGATTGCATTATACTTGATTTCATACATACATGATTGTGTTATACTTAACTGCGTTATACTTAATTGTGAGACTTCCAGTGGCTCCAGATTAAGTTGCTGGATGACCATTGTGACTTCCGATGGCTCCAAATTAAGTTTTTGGATGACCTTTGAGGCTATTGATACATCCTAACATTTGCGAATGTTGGATACATCATAAACGTGAGGTCTTCGGAGATGAAGAGTAGACTCACGACTAATTGCTTAATTGTTTTGATGAACTTATACATGTCTTAATCATACTATATTGTAGCAGTGGGTTGTGAACACACAGGTTACAAGTCTCTTATGGCGGGACTTGTAACTGAGTGGATTCACGATGCCTTTGCTGTGTGAACATTCTTTTAAGGCTTTTCAACTATTTTAAGACAAACTCTATGAACTCACCAACCATTGTGTTGACACTTTAGCATGTTTATCTCAGGTTAGTAAGGCGATAGCTAGTGCGTGGAACTTAGAGTCAAGCTGCATATTCTGAAGACTTACGCTTTTATTATTTACCATTCAAAACTTTGTATACATTTATGTATCATACTTTGGAATCTCATGTTTGTAACTTTGAATTCATTAATCGAATGGTAACTTTACAAAACGTCTCATTTAGAGTTCGTTTTCTATAACTTGTACTTTGTATTATGAAGTAGCACCCCTATGACACAGTCTTCCGCTGCGGTATTTTGGGGGTGTTACAGATTGGTACCAGAGCCTTGGTTATAGAGAACTAGGTTGCATTTAGTGCCTAGACTATAACTGCTATATACGTTAGGACTCTCCTCTTTATTTGCCTTACACACACTACATACACATACGCTTTTTGGTAGTTGTTGGTTTAGTTCCACGCTGTTAGATGATGTGACTTTAGTATTATAAGGAACCCCAGAGATTAGCCGAGTCATTAAAAACATGGAGCTCAGTAATAACTAATTATTTAACTTGATCTTGTGACAGTTCTTGTTTGATGAGACACAAGATTTGAGTTAAATAATATTATTGCTTAGCTTTAAGGATTTGATGACTTGATTATCTTACTATCGGCCTCAGAAGGCGGATTTTGTGTCGGAAATTCTTAAGTAGGATGATTTAGAATCTCCTTATTTAAATGGATTGGGACGCCTCTTCATTTAAATAAAGAAATTGTAAATCACCGAACCATAAGTTTATGAGACCTTACTTACATAAATTTGGACGCTTCTTTATGTAAGTAATGTGTTATAAATAAGTGGGCTTAATTGTAGCCGATACAACTCCTTAACCAGAACCTTAGACGAATCAGAGTAAACACCACTATTTTAGAGATTCTGAAATCCCGAATTCTCTTAGACACACCGTAAGTAGTTAACATCAACTGAACTTCGGGACAAAGTTCTCTTTAAGGGGTCGAGACTATAACAATTCGCAATTTCAGGTTAACTTTTATTCCCGAAAATTTCACTATTCACTTTTACTATTCATATCCGAAATTTTTATTTCATATTCTCATAAGTTAAACTATTTTAATGATAATCCGAGAGTTTGACGCTCGTCGGATCATTTCTGCAAAAATCACAAAGCCGTGTCCGAGATTTACTTTTAGGTTTAAACGTCATTCTAGCATCCCGATATGTTCATAAAACATTATAAACAATAGAAATATGATTTTCTCTCATTTTAGGACAATTCCAAAAGTTTCGGAATTTTACGTTTTCCAGTTCAGCGTTTTACGCGAATTACGCGTTTTAGACCCGCGTTTCCAGTTTTAGCAGCGTTTAAGCAACCCGATAGAACTTGTCACTCATTAAATATGCTAATATAGGTTATATTGATAAGTTCTAACATATTTATAAGTTTCATATTTTTAGAATACCCGATTTTAAGTTTCATGATTTAATGACTTACCGTTAGCAATTACCGGGACCAAAACTCACTCCGTAAGCTAGATAATACCAAGTTTAAGTACCTAGTCACTCCTCCCATCATATGAACGTGTATATGATGATTCACCAAGCCTTGGTGGCTTGGTGATAAGCCTTGGACTTTAGGATACTTGTATATTAAGCAAACTTGGTCACCAAGGGTTCATTAGATCATTACAAGTGTACATCTTGGCCTCCAAGTTTAGGCAACTTCCTAACACCTTCCTAACCTCCTCAAACTCACTATAAAAACCCTCTCATCCCCTCCTTTAAACGCCACACCCTTTAATCCTAGCACCATGATCCTTTGATCTTCAATATACAAGTTACACTACAAAGTTCAAGGTCTTAGTATTCTCTACCTAGTTCTTATGTTTGTTTGGTGATTCCATGGTTGAATTAGGAGCTACACAAGGTTACTAGGGCTGAAGTTAAATGGTTTTCACAAGGGTTAGATCAAGGCTAGCAAGGGTTACAAGAGTTATGGTGAAGGGTTTACAAGCTTAGGTTTAGTGTCCTAGTTCTATACTTGACTTCCTTTCTTTAGAAAGCCAAAAGTTGTAAGCAAACCCTAACATACTCCTTGCTTAATTATCATTTTCATGCTCTTTGTGTTCCTTTCATGCTATATATGTTCTTGTTATTATGTTCATGATGTTTAAAAATGGAGAAAACAAGTATTGATATACATATGTTAACTTATGACAAGTAAACAAGCAAACTAGTGATTTTTATGGAGAACCACGACCAAAATAGTATAACTATGATACTTGACACTTACTTACTGTTATAAAGGACTTCAAAAGGAAAACATAGCAATTTGAATCACCTAAAACGAGTACACGAGTCAAAAGTTATGGCCATAAGAAGTTAGCGAAACCAAAACGCCGAAACTCCCTATACAAACTGTTTTGCATTCTGCCATTTTGAAAGTCCCACTTCTGGTCCGATTCATCAAAAAGTTAAAACACGAAAGTTGTCCGGAATGCCGTTTTCGTTCAGGTACAAAGAAGATCGAGCCCTGAAAATGCTTTCTGAGTGATAATTTTCTTCAAATTCTTAACAGCCCATTTTTAGACCAAAGTTACTATATAATTGTTATAATTAGATGAGACCAAGAGGTCTAATGACCTAAAGCCAAGACCACAACCATGGCTAAAGCCAAGGTTGAGTCTCAAGACCATGGTAACAATGACCAAGGTCACGGCAAAGCCACGGCTAAAGACCATATAACTTTTAAAGATCAAAACTTATATATATGTTATCAAATACTACAATAGTAGGGAGCCTCATGTGAGGAGTTCATTAAGTAAGCCGTTGAGATGAGTTGTGGATTTACGAATTAAAGTGTCATGGCTCCTCGATCGTTTACTCCATGACTTCTGAATTATGTCGGCCCGAACGGTAGTAAGAGATATACAACCTATACATGTTTCATAAACCACTTATATTCGACGACTTACATTATATACTAAGTACTACATCATGAACATTATGCAAGACATATATAGGCAATTCTTCGTATTCTTAGACGTTACTCCAAACCTAAGTTGCAACGTTCTATTATAGGCTGCTCTTAGAGACTTTCGCGACTCGACTACCACTTTCATTTCTCATTACATAAGCTTAAGGTGAGTCATAGCCCCTACTTTTTCATACTTGTTTTAACTCTTTGGGGGGGATACATGAACAACTACTTGCTTACTTGTACAAATACTCAAAACATTTATACTTGATTGTCTTATACTTGATTGCATTATACTTGATTTCATACATACATGATTGTGTTATACTTAACTGCGTTATACTTAATTGTGAGACTTCCAGTGGCTCCAGATTAAGTTGTTGGATGACCATTGAGACTTCCGATGGCTCAAAATTAAGTTGTTGGATGACCATTGAGGCTATTGATACATCCTAACATTTGCGAATGTTGGATACATCATAAACGTAGGTTGTGAACACACATGTTACAAGTTGCTTAATTGTTTTGATGAACTTATACATGTCTTAATCATACTATATTGTAGCAGTAGGTTGTGAACACACATGTTACAAGTCTCTTATGACGGGACTTGTAACTGAGGGGATTCACGATGCCTTTGCTGTGTGAACATTCTTTTAAGGCTTTTCAACTATTTTAAGACAAACTCTATGAACTCACCAACCATTGTGTTGACACTTTAGCATGTTTATCTCAGGTTAGTAAGGCGATAGCTAGTGCGTGGAACTTAGAGTCAAGCTGCATATTCTGAAGACTTACGCTTTTATCATTTACCATTCAAAACTTTGTATACATTTATGTATCATACTTTGGAATCTCATGTTTGTAACTTTGAATTCATTAATCGAATGGTAACTTTTCAAAACGTCTCATTTAGAGTTCGTTTTCTATAACTTGTACTTTGTTTTATGAAGTAGCACCCCTATGACACAGTCTTCCGCTGCGGTATTTTGGGGGTGTTACAGTTGTTTCGGTTGTGGTGGTAAGGATTACCATTTCAGTTGTTGTTAGGGTTGTTGTTGGAGTTAGGGCTGGAGTTAGGGTTGGGGTTGGAATGAGTAGTCCTCTTGTCATCGAGTTTCCTCTTGAGTTCGTTGCTACACTTGACCTCTCGGTCAAGGAGTTTCTGTGCAAGTTCGATTGTAGCTTCTAGAGAGATGGGTTTTGATGAGGTAACGTCACCTTCAATACTCCGAGGAAGTCCTTCAACATACTTCTCTAGAGTCTTCTCGAGGTTGGGTACAACCGTAGGACATAATACCATGAGTTCTTGGAATCGGCGCTTATAGGTTTTGAGATCAACACCCTTGACTTTCAGCTGGTGGAATTCATCATCCAATTTCCTCAGTTCAGAACAGGGGCTATACTTTTTTAGTATTTTGGCCTTGAATTCCGCCCATGTGAGCTGATAGGCTGTCGTGGTTCCCATAGTCTAGACTGTGGCATTCCACCAGGATAAAGCATCTTGCATGAGTGTTCCTGTGGCGAAGGTGACTTTCGTGTCGTCGGTACAACTTCTCCTTTGAAAGACAGTCTCAATTCGCTCAAACCAGTGGGCCAGTTCGGTCACACCTTCAGTTCCTTTGTAGAAGGTAGGCTGGCAACTCATGAAGTCTTTATAAGTACATCGGTGATGGGTGGCTGCCAAGACTACATTCATGCCATCGGCGATCGCCTTCCGAATATCTTCCGGAGTCATTACGGGTGTGGTGCTTGCGGTTTCAGGGGTAGCAGTTGCTCTTCGGGTGTGTGCCATGTTTCTATAAACATGCAAGGAACATAGGTTTAGAGATCTTATAACGCTAGAGTAGGATTATACGAAGAGTGAGGGAATCGAATATAGTCATCATGTTAATTACAACAATCCGAGTCTATGGAGTGTCCTAAAGGGCTCTAAGTGGGTTTTATATAACATCACGACATGTCTGAATCAAATCACAACATACATGAGGAATATAAAAGATCTAATTATCCTGCATACATCAACAACATCATGAGACAGTATATAAGAGAAAAATGCAATATGAATATGAGAAGCAACCATGGAGAAACATAAATCATTATTAATAGAGTATATCCACACAATAGAAGATTAATAACTTGTTCGATAGTTTGTTACAACATATGGATACAAGATTCCTTATTAATACAACATTGGTAGTCTAAGAGAACTCTTAGCTATACTAATACATCTCTGATCTATGGTTCTCTAGGTGCACCATCCAGACGTCGCTGAAAGCTCATAACCATATCCATCAAGATCTCTACTGTCTGATCTCGGGCTCTGTAGCCTCCCGTAATTTTCCCATACGATTAGTAAATGTTATCATGGAATAAAAGGATATTACATTAACTTAACACCATTTTTACGGATAACAAATTTTTTTTTGTTATAATGCCTTGATATTTGAATCACTACGATAATTTATGATTGACCATTTACCTAGGAACGATGCTTACACACAACCTCGATAGTCTACAAATATTGCGAACAATAAATATAAAATGTTTATATTTATAAATATATGTTTCGTTAAATTACCGTACACTAGTTATATATTTCCCGAGCCTACGAAAATTCCCGAGATTGCTCACTAATATTTTTTGATCTCAACACGATACCCGAAGCACACTACGTGGGCCCACAGCACGCTATGGGCTATGTTTAAAACCCAACAGCAAACCAAACGGACAAATTATTTTATTTTCTTATTTCGTTTGGGCCTAATCCAAACCAGCAGCCCACCAGGCCACAACCCAAAACGCACCCTTAGTATGTTTTCTTTGTTTTTGCCTGTCGCGACACACCTCCAAACCACCCTCATTTTCTTGCATTTTCGACACATAACACCTATATATTTTTACATATCTCGTTTTACCAAGTTGCCAAGAACTGAGAATGATATATCTCGTTACTTACCTCACTCGTTACTGCCTTAGATACAACCTAAGTAAACTACAAAACTCACCCTTTGGGAAATATAGTTCAATGTGTCACAAGCTTTCTACAAGCCTCCCATGCTCCCCAATGACAATAAAACCGACTATGTACATGTCAGGAATGAACAGGGATTTACTTACATAATCTTAGCTTTGTAAAGTCTCGATTGGACAAGAAAGGAGGTGACATGCATTCATTCCTATCCCACACTCAATCTCATGTGATCTTAGCTTGTTACTACTCTCCAAAACTCACTATAAAAGCCTCCCATGCAAACTCAGTTGGTAATATACACAAAAACGCACCACAAATTCAAGTTATAATGAAGGATATGGGTTGTTAGGGGACAAGTGGTTTGCCAAGTGTACCAAGTGTCAAAACAAGCTCAAAGCCTCGTATTGCTCATTCCTAGATCTTGGTTAGGTCGTAAGTCAAGCTACGTTGGTCGTTTGTTCTTACTTGATCCCTACACACGTTTTACGCCACCACTGTGAGGTGAGGTAAGACCTTGAACCATCTTTCTATTTATAGACTTATATTCATATGATTTTTGCACGAGTACTTACTATAAATATCTCGTAAATAATAAACACGACATATACTTTTTATACCTCGTACCATTTGTTAGCTAGGTCCTTAACGAGACCCTATAAACGATTGAAACTCATAATTAACGCATAATTACAAATATCACACGTTCCTATATTGGTTTGGACCTATACGATTTGTGTCAAAATACTTAGATTATTTTTTATATTAGAAACTAGTGTAGAACGAGTTTTTGCCATTTACTTGGATCGTATAACTAAAAATATCGACACATAACTATATCATATTTAAGCTTGAACTAATTACCCACCTGGTAAACAATCGAAACTAATAAATATCTAAGCCTAACGACCTAGTTTCATTGCTTACGCGACCCTAAAGTGAATCTAGATTTTGTCAGAAATTCAAGGGAATTAAATCAAGTTTGGGCCTGTTAAGCCCAATAAGCAGTTTTAAGCGTATTTCAATAAGCTGATCGTACTAACTCTTTTGTAATGTTTTCATAACTTAAAAATATGGACTAAAGTAGGTAGTGTTCCCCTACCTTTTTGGATCGTAAAACACTAATGGGCCTTAGATTTTGGCTCGTTAAGCCCATTTAAAGTCAAATGATAGATTTTAAGCTAATAAGCAGTCGAAATAAGCTGTTTTGAATAATCTGAGCTTATTGGAAAAGTAAAAATGTTAAGTTTTAAGTTTGGTAACTTTTGGACTTTTTTTGCAAAAATTCACTAATAGAGGACTTAAACTGTCAAAACTTTAAAGTTTGGTAGAAACTATCAAAACTAATTTTCATGAGTTATAAACTGTTAAAATGAAACTTGGAGTTAATAAATGTAAATATTGATACTCATGGACCTAAAATGTAATAAAAATTAACTTTGGACTAACGATGTAAAATTTGTACCGTTAGGGTTAAAAATGTGACTTTGGAGAAACTTAAAGGATTTTTGCTGTAATATTATTTTTAATAACAATGTTATATATATATATATATATATATATATATATATATATATATATATATATATATATATATATATATGGAAGGGATCCGGTACATTTTTGGATTTTAGTGCGGATGTACGGACGAATCTCAGTCCTCCATCTAGTCAACCATCTGAAAAAAGCGGAGTGGCATTATCGTAAATATCCCGACTTTTTTAAAAATCTTAATATCACACTAGATTTTTTTATTGAAAAAAATTCAAAAAAATCTGAAAAAATTAAAAAAATAAAGAGAACAACAAATAATCATAAATCGCTGAAAAAAATTTCAAAAAAAATCATTTTCATCGTTAAAGGTATTGTGATATTAGCGTATGATTTTGACTTTTTTACAAAAGTCAAGATCTGATCTTGACAAAGTCAAGATCAGATCTTGACTTTTGTAAAAAAGTCAAAATCAGATTCTGATATCACATAAACTTTTTTTTAATAAAAAATTTAATATCACAATAACTTTTTTAATATCATAAAAACTTTTTCTTAACAAAAATTGTTAATATCGCCGTAACTATCATGCTTTCTTAATATCAAAGTTAATTTTTTTTATATCACTTTAACTTTTTCTTAATATCGTAATAAAAAAAACATTGATATTAAGTTTTTACATGTAAAAAAGCCTAATATCACGTTGGTTTTATAATATCACAGTAACTATCATAGGTTTTTAATATCACGGTTCATTTTTACATTTAAAAAACTTAATATCACGGTAGCACTCATAATATTGTTAATATCACATTAGCACTCATAATCAAAAAAGAAAAAAGTGCTCAGAAAAATCTGAAAAAATAAAAAAAATAAAAGAACACAACTAGAGTAAGGATCGCTGAGAAGGAAAAAAAACCAAAAAAATCGTTTTCATGATCAATTGGTACCGTGATATTAGCGTCAGATCTTGACTTTTTTACAAAAAGTCAAGATCAG
The DNA here is from genome assembly GCA_030686995.1 of Artemisia argyi. NCBI lineage: Eukaryota > Viridiplantae > Streptophyta > Magnoliopsida > Asterales > Asteraceae > Artemisia > Artemisia argyi. Next base: position 102,463 of record JARVZY010011398.1, on the reverse strand, counting down.
ATCTGGAATGGGCGGTCCAGATCCATCCGCCCATCCGCACTAAAAAGAACCATCCGCACGTGATCCTTTGCCTATATATATATATATATATATATATATATATATATATATATATATATATATATATTTGAGGTAAAACTTATGAACTTAACTTATATATATACGTTATATAATTCGTATAATTATAATTAAATTTTGACGATATAACGATACGTAATTATATTTCTTTTACACTTACATCATAACACATTACCTACACACATTTCGACTTATTAATGAATAATGTTCGCAATAAAAACGAGACTTAGACTATCAAAGTAAAACTTGTCATATCTTTTAGGTTGTGTGTGAAGCCGTTGCCTTGCATCGTTGAGATTACGATTATTCTACCGTACTACTAAGGTGAGTTCATAGCCCACATTTAACTTGTTTCGTGGGGGGGGGGGGGGGGGATACATGCTTAAAAATTGAACACAAGTCTTTTCTTGGTATTATGATACCTGCTGATATTATTATTGCTTAAGTTGCTATTGCCAAAAGTCCCTCGATCATGAACCTTAATCACTTGCAGGGTGAACGTAAATAATTGTGAATAGATCTATTAGGGATTGACAATCCCCATTTGGTTGCTATAGGAAAGCCACCGAATGCACTTTATTTGATTTCATAAGTTACTGGCAAATACCTATCCTGGGGGCACCTTATTTCACATCATTATTATGGTTATTTTGATGTCTGTTAATCGTTGCGTGTCATGAGCTTAAGGCAATAATGGATGTGATTTTTTCAACTTGTTTATTTGTATTGATATACAGTAAACGTCTATCTCTTGTGTTCAAACTCTTAATATAAACCTATGAATTTCACTCAACTTTTGTTGACTTTTAGCATGTTTATCTGAGGTAACTAAATGGGATGGATCTCGAAGGCACGGAGCAGGCATGCAACCTGGAATGGGCATTAAAGAAATATTTATCTTTCTTTGAATAAAACTTGTTGTCGAATAATGAAACATCTTGGAAACTTGGATATTTGGTATTTTAAATAAAAACTTAAAACGTCTCACTAGAGTCGTTTTCTATGATTGTGACAAAGATCCTCGATATAATACCTCGAAAGTCTTCCGCTGTCAATATTAAGTCTTCCGCTATATTGTTCATTTTTGGGGGTGTTATAGGCTCTATCTCTGGCACGGAGATCCTCAATCATGAGTCGGTAAATCAGTACCTGAGAGCTGAGCTGGTCGACTACAGATTCAAGTGCCTCTATCGCTGTCTGCATTGAAGAAACATCATCACGCAACACAGTCATAGTCTCTCTGACCTCCTGAAGATGAGTACCCATGTGGCCGAAAGCTATCTCCATAGCTAGCTGGCCTATGACAAGGTTCTCTACCTCATCTCTAAGAATCTTGACTTGCTCTGAGGGCAAATCATTCAGGATGCCAACGATGTAGTCTAGTCGATCCTCGTGTCAAGCTAGTCGGGCGGCGAGTAGGGATACGGTGTGGTGAAGGGGTTCTCCGGTGACAGGAAGACTCCTCGAGACGACGGCGGATGAGCTCTCTCCTAGTTCAGCTGTGCTAGGGGCTCCTTCCTGGAATCTTGATAACGCTCAAAGTTAACATGTTTTTATAAGCGTTATTAGTGTTTTTGTGTATGTTATTTTGTTGTTTTTATATGCTTTTGCCACTAAATCGTATCAAAGTATGTTTTTGTAGCATATGTAGCCAAATGTAGGAAAAATGGAGAAAAAGTGAAGAAAATGAAGTATATGCGATTACACGAAGATTCCCAAGTTCAAAAGTCCAATCTGTGACGCATTTCATAAGGAGAACCTAAGTTTTTTCATCTCAAAGTTCCAAGTTCAGAGTTAATCAAGTTTGGATAGTGCATAAAGAACTACACAAGGAAAAGTCAAAGTCCAAAGCAACCAGAACCTACCATCCGATCGGTTGGAGTACAACCGATTACCACATCCATCCGATCGGTGCCAACCCGCAACCGATCGGATGGACATCTCTGCCTGTTTATACCAACTTATTGTGCATGAATCTTGGTCTTTTGTCCCATTGTTCTAGGCCCTTCTTAGTGTCTTGTTGTCCAAGCTCCAGCATTTATGGCCCTATTCATTACTAGGAGTATTTGACAAGCGTAAAAGGACCCAAGAGTACACAATTGAAGACACAATTAAAGAGATCGTTTACTCTCATTACTACTCTCAATTATTATCATCATCTAGCTCTCAAAGAAGGGAAATTCGTGCAGAAAGAACGAGGAACTTTGGAGGACCAAGGAAGCAACATTTAGAGGCCAAAAATCTCAAGAAATCATCACCAATACTTAGGTTAACAATACCTTGTCATTTGTTATCAATTCCAAAGCATTGGAAGACTTAAAACCATGGATTCTAATGTTAAATATTCTGAGTTTATTTGCATGTTTGCTATGAGTGGCTAGTAGGCTTTTTACACTTGTTTTGGTGATGTTTTATGCTTAGTGTTAGTTATAATTGTGATAACATGTTTTAATTCAATTTCAAGTCAATCCTAAGAACCAATTGTACCTTAAGTTTCATAGTGACATTTGTTGAGCCAAGGTTAACTAATTGATAATAGTTTCAAGGGTCGAAAGATTTGTTATTATTCAACTAGTTATAATCATTTGTCTATGAATGATTGTTTTTCACCATAATTATTCTTGAATAAACAAAGAAACAATAAGTATGATTGTAATGAGAATGCTTTTATAACATCAAATCAGATTGTTTGTAAACCTTTAGTTGGACGAAAGTTTAGATGTTTATAAACAATTGTAACCTTTTTGTCTATGAATGGGTTACCTTTTGTAATGACCATTTCCTAAGAGTATTTGATTTGTAATAAGAGTTTGTTCTTGTGTTTAAGATATTCACCATACCTTATGAACCTTGGATGGATCTTGAATTGATTGGTTTACACCTAAAGCTTGTTTTTATGAACTAAAATCTTGACGAGGGTTTAACTTGTAGAAACAATAGATTAGACCACCATCTAATTATCACAACCAACATGTTATCAAAGGTTATCACAATCATGTGTGTCATTAAGTAGAAAACTAGTCTAAACAAGTGTAGTTTTTAAATTATTGAATTTGTTTATTATCTTATTTGCGTACATTAGATATTTACTTTTAGACTTATATTTTGATTCACTCACAAATCCCTGCGAACGATCCTGACTTACCATCATATCTTGCTATAACGGACGAGTACACTTGCTCGTATGTGTTGTTTCTAGATTTGGTAATTCACCCTTATAAATTTAAAACTTGCACTAACAAAACGCACATCAAGTTTTTGGCGCCGTTGCCAGGGATTTTGATTGTGTTTCTTTTAAGTTTTAAAAGTCTGTTTCTTTTCATGTTCATTTTCTTTAAAAAAAATAAAAAATAAATAAAAAAAAGTATCAGAAGTATCCAACCGATCGGATAGACATCCAACCGATCGGTTTCCTAGGTTTTCCTAGTTTTTTTTAATTCTACCGTAGCATCCATCCGATCGGTTTGACATCCAACCGATTCGGATAGAACTCTCTGTTTTCAAAAATTTTATTTTCTTGTTCTTTTGTTTTGGTAATTGACTCGATTCTCTTGGTAGTTGTATGAACACTCGTTCTACTACTGAAAAGCTTAGTATACCTTTATCCAATCCCGAAAGTTTGTTTCGTAAGAAGAGATCTTCATCTATTCTTAATTGGTTTGATAATCTTTCCAAAGAACATCTGATTTCCGATCTTTTTAAACCAATACCCATGGCTGACGATCAACCCATGTGGGCCGCCAATCGAACCGTAGCACCTACTCTTGGAGCTGCTATTGTTGTCGCCGACCTTGGTGAAAACTTTACCGTTAAAGATCACCATCTTTCTATGATCAAAGACAGTCAATTTGATGGCCGTTCGCGGGCCGAATGACATAAACACATTGCCGAATTCATTGAAATTTGTGGCATGTTTCGTTATGGAAATACCAATGTCGATGCTATTAAGCTCAAACTTTTTCCATCATCACTCGCCGGAGATGCCAAAGTATGGTATAACGAATTAACCCCAGGAACTATCAATAACTGGGAGACGATGAGGCAAGCTTTTGTAAGCCGATTCTTTCCACTTGCCATGTATGATAGACTAATGGGAGAAATCCGTGCTTTTACACAAAATCCTAATGAATCTCTTGTTGAAGCTTGGCTTCGCATGAAAGATTTGCTTCGAAGTTGTCATGGTCATAATTTAGGACGAGGAACAATAATCCAAATCTTTTATCATGGTCTTGATGAAGCATCCCAAGCAATCCTTGATGCCGGAGGAATTTTTCTTTACAAAACACCTAACGAGGCATATCAACTTCTCGAAGATCGAGTACTCCTTAAACTCGATTGGTCAAAAGATTCCAAAACCAAACCCCTACGGAAAACCGTTGCTTTTGTCGAAAGTTCAGATAATTCGAAACTCATGGAGAAAATAGAAGCCTTGACTTCTAAAATTGACTCGCAATACAAAGATATAAAAGGAGAAATGAAAGAAATGCGAGATGGATGTAATAATTGTGGAGGAAATCACACATCATCCGAGTGTGATGACCAACCTATGAATAGACCCAACGAAGGGGAAGCCAACTATGTCCAAGGAGGATATCGTGGAGGAGGTTTTCGTGGTAATTATTACGGAAGAAGTTCTGGAAATTGGCAAGACCGCCAACAAAGGGATAACAACCGTGATTCTCAACCCCGAACAGACAACCCAAACCCACCAAATTCCGATAAAAAGGAAGAATCTGATTTCGAAAAAATGATGCGAGATTTCGTAACTACTCAAAGAGCTACAAATGAGTTTGTAAAAACTCAATTTTTCAATCTCAAAACCAAAGTTGAGCAAGGTCAGAAAAATCATCAAGCTTCTATCCAGGATCTTGAACAAAAATTTGGTAGACTTTCTGATCAATTTTCTTCTCGAATTCCTTGTACATTACCAAGTAACACCCAATCAAATCCAAAACCGTCTGGATCAAACGATAAGATTTATCGTCCACCACAAACCGGAAATGAGCATATCAATGTTGTATTCACTCGAAGTGGTCTCTCATATGATCCACCACCCATTCCTACCGATAATACTATCATTCAAGATGAGGAGGAGGAAGAAGCTGAAGAAGAAGCAGCTAAAGAAAAACCAACCCAAACACCAACCAAAGAAAATACCATTCCACCAATAAAACCTTATACACCGAAAATACCATATCCACAAGCCCTAAGAAAAGAGAAAAGAGAGGAGCGAAATAAGAAGTTTATAGAGATGATCAAAGAAGTTAGAATTAACATACCCCTCGTTGATGTTCTAGCTGGAATGCCTAATTATGGGAAATTTTTTAAAGAACTTCTTAACAATCGAAACAAGTTGGAACAAATTTCCGCTACCGTTCTCAATGAAGAATGCTCTGCTATCATTCAAAACAAAATTCCACCGAAACTAGGAGATCCCGGAAGTTTTCTTATACCATGTACATTAGTAAACAACATCACATGCGATGCTTTAGCCGATCTAGGTGTAAGTATCAATTTGATGCCCTATTCGTTGTATTCTAAACTTTCCATCAATACATGGAAACCTACTAAAATGAGTATAAGATTAGCCAACCATACATACCAATATCCTGTTGGGGTTGCTGAAAATATGCTTGTTCGAGTTGGTATATTTGTTTTTCCTGTGGATTTTGTCATCTTAGAAATGGATGAAGATAGTCGAGTACCCTTAATCTTAGGAAGACCATTCTTAAACACTGCTGACGCCATGATCAAAGTCAAAGGCATAGAACTCAATCTTGGAGTAGGAGAAGATCGAATCACATTCTTAATCGATAAAGCAATGCAATATCCAAATTCTAGTGATGACACATGCTATAACATCGATGTAATTGATGAAGTCACTGAAGAAGAATTGGATGCATTACTTGACGATTCAAAACCATTCATGACTACTTCAGAAAAGATCAGTGAAACAGATTCTGATAAAGAATTTGAGGAATTCATGGAAGTAAAATTAGAAGAAGAGAAAGAAGAGAAATTTGAAGATATCACTGAAAAAGATCAAATGAAAATCAAATCATCTCTAGAAGAACCACCCACTGATTTGGAACTCAAACCCCTTCCCAATAATCTCGAATACGCCTACTTAGAAGAAAATTCACTTCTTCCAGTATTCATATCGTCGTTGCTCGAAACAAATAAAAAAGAAAGACTCGTTTCTGTTCTTAAGAAGCATAAACGCGCTTTTGCGTGGAAAACTTCTGATATTCCAGGAATTAGCCCAGATTTTGCAAACACAAAATCAATTGTAAAGAAGGTACTAAACCCGTTGTAGAAAGACAACGTCGACTCAACCCCAATATGAAAGAAGTTGTTAAGAAGGAAATCATCAAACTTCTTGACGCAGGAATTATTATCCTATCGAGGATAGCCCATGGGTGAGTCCAGTTCATTGTGTTCCGAAGAAAGGAGGAATGACTGCAGTGACCAACGAAAGGAATGAATTAGTTCCTACTAGAACTGTCACTAGATGCCGAGTATGTATTGATTACAGAAAACTTAACAAAGCCACCAGGAAAGATCATTTTCCTCTACCGTTCATGGATTAGATGCTCGAAAGATTAGCAGGAAACAAATACTTTTGCTTCCTTGATGGTTTTTTGGGATATTTCCAAATTCCTATCGATCCAGCCGATCAAGAGAAAACCACATTTACATGTCCTTTTGGAACCTACGCTTACCGGCGTATGCCCTTTGGTCTATGTAATGCTCCTGCAACTTTTCAAAGGTGTATGATCGCAATATTCCAAGATATGCTTGAGACATCTATGGAAGTTTTCATGGATGACTTTTCAGATTTTGGTGATTCTTTTGAAACTTGTCTTTCCAATCTCGATAAAATGCTTGAGAGATGTGAAGCTGCACATCTAGTTCTTAATTGGGAAAAATGTCATTTCATGGTAACTGAAGGAATTGTGTTAGGACACAAGATATCAAGTTCAGGAATGGAAGTAGACAAAGCTAAAATAGATGTTATCACCAAATTACCACCACCAACTAACGTTAAAGCCGTTAGAAGTTTTCTAGGACATGCCGGTTTTTACCTCCGATTTATCAAAGATTTTTCAAAAATATCACGTCCTATGACTAAACTTTTAGAAAAGGATTCTGTATTTGATTTCAATGCAGACTACATTAAAGCTTTCGAAACATTGAAAATTCAATTGACTAGTGCCCCAATTATGGTTGCACCTAATTGGTCACTACCATTTGAACTCATGTGTGATGCAAGCGATTTCGCTGTTGGAGCTGTTTTAGGACAACGTGAAGGAAAACATTTTCGTCCTATATACTTCGCTAGTAAAACACTCAACAATAGTCAACAAAACTATACGGTTACGGAAAAGGAATTATTAGCCGTTGTTTTTGCATTCGACAAATTCAGATCTTATCTCGTGCTTTCAAAAACGATAGTTTTTACAGATCATTCTGCACTCAAATATCTGTTTACCAAACAAGATGCAAAACCGTGTCTTATCAGATGGATTTTACTATTGCAAGAACTTGATATCGAAATAAAAGACAAGAAAGGAGCAGAAAATCTTGCAGCTGATCATTTTTCACGTCTCGCGAATCCGAATTTGGAAGATTTAAAAGAAAATGAAATTAACGATTATTTTCCAGATGAAACGCTCATGACGATAGATAAAGATGATGATGAGGAAGTACCATGGTTTGCAGATTACGTAAATTATCTTGCAGGAGATATTCTTAAAAATGGGATGAGTCACTACCAACGTAGTAAGTTCTTTTCAGAACTAAAACACTATAATTGGGAGAAACCTTACCTTTTTAAAATGTGCAAGGATGGAATGATACGAAGATGTGTTTCGGGTGCCGAAACAAGAAAAATTCTTGATGAATGTCATCATGGCCCAACTGGGGGACATTATGGTCCTTCCAATAAAGCTAAAAAAATTTTGATGCTGGATTCTATTGGCCTACAATTTTCAAAGAAGCATATACTCTCGTTCAAAACTGCGATGCGTGCCAAAAATCCGGTAACCTTTCTCGAAGAGACGAAATGCCTCAAAAGAGCATTCAAGTCTGCGAAATATTCGACATTTGGGGAATTGATTTTATGGGACACTTCCCTAAATCACACAAATACGAATATATCCTCGTTGCAATCGATTATGTTTCCAAACGGGTTGAAGCTGAAGCTCTTCCTACTAACGATGCACGAGTTGTTGTCAACTTTCTCAAAAAGCTTTTCGCTCGCTATGGAATTTCTAAAGCTTTAATAAGTGATAGAGGATCCCATTTCTGTAATAAACAAATGGAGAAAGTAATGAAACGATATGGAGTTCATCATCGTTTTGCTACAGCTTATCATCCACAAACTAGTGGTCAAGTCAAAAATACCAATAGAGTTATAAAAAGAATACTTGAAAAAACGGTTAAGGACAATCCTTCCGTTTGGTCAAGGAAATTAGACGAAACTCTATGGGCATTTCGTACGGCATATAAGACACCAATTGGTACAACACCATACAGACTCTTGTATGGGAAAACATGTCATCAACCGTTCGAACTTGAGCACCGTGCTTACTAGGCGCTAAGAAGCTGTAATCCTGATCTAAAAATAGTTGGACAAAAGATATTTTTGCGATTGCATGAACTCGATGAGTTAAGACTTCAAGCTTATGAGAACTCCCAACTATACAAAGCAACAACCAAAGCTTACCACGATAGAAAGCTGAGAATTCGAAAACAATTCAAAGCTGGAGATAAAGTTCTGCTCTTCAATATGAAATACAAGTTTAAAGCTCCGAAACTCAAGCCAAAATGGTTTGGACCATATGTAGTGAAACATGGATTTCCATCAGGTTATGTTGAACTTTATGACAAACATGGTGGAAGTTTCATTGTAAATGGGCACCGAATTAAACTCTATTATGATAAAGAGCAATTAAACGTAATTTCTAATGAAGAAATTCCATCCGAATTTGAATATGAATCTATCACATTCATGGCTCCACACAAGAGAATGATCCCTTGGGCACACAATATTGGTTTTATCTATGATGCTCTTCCTAGAGCATGGGAAAAAGTTACATTGGATAACATAGATGAAACAGGGGAGGGAATTGTGATAGGAAATGTGGTGTACATCCCTAAAAGGAAATGTAACACTACAACTACATAATCTATTCAAAGTTTGAGTCCGGCTGAGGACTCGTTAATAAAACAAGCGCTTCTCGGGAGGCAACCGTGTGTTTATTTTTAATATATTTTTTTTCAGTGTCTACACCCCAAAGTTTTACCACTTGGTCAAACTTAAGTGTGGGGGTGTGCCACTAATTTGAATAAAATTGCAATGCTTTTTGTTTGTTTGTTTTTGTTTCTAATAATGCAGGTGCTGATTGCAAGAAACAAAAGATAGGATAGAAACATAAAACCGGATATCATGGTTTATTTTCTCATTTTCCCTACTTTCATACTTTTAAGTTCGTTTATCACATTGAGGACAATGCTTAACTTAAGTGTGAGGGGGTGAGTAGGTAAATAAGAAATTAAGTCTGATATCGAGTTAATTTTTAAATTTTGTTTGTCCTTATAATCTAGTTGTTTTCACACTTTTAGGAGTAATTTATTAGAATAACTGGATCTATCCACTGGAAAAATCAGTAATTTTGAAAGAATTGAGATGTGTCCCGATTAATATTGCAATCCACTTTTGGATCGATAACATTTGCTAGCACACATTATAACCCTTTCCACTAAATTGTGAGGACTTTAGCCGGTTCATATCTAGCATACATCTTATATGCTCGAATCTTTTGTTATGAGTGTGCCGGTGATTTTATTTATTCTAGAACTTGTACTTGTAAATCATTATGAGACCGTTGTGAGATTTCATTTTTGTAATATAAGTATACATACGTGATAAGAGGCAACCTTAGGATTTTAACCAAATAGCCTTCCTTATTGATTTTTATCTAGTCACATTGATTAGTTAATTTCCAATTTTTAACCCTTTTGTTAGTGTTCATCTTTAACGCTAGATACCCTTAGTTACACCTTCTGAGCCTTTCCTTTTCTATTGATTAAAACCATAAAAAAATACAAAAATATTTTACACTTTTTAGCCTAGCCTTACCCTTTAGTCAAGTCTTGGTGAGTTGTTAGCTTTATGAGGTATTATATTATGAATCATGAAGAAAGAAATGATAAAGTGGAAATTCAGGAATCATCGATTGAAGCAAGTAAAAGTATAGTCGTCACAATATATATGATGACAAGTGTTTCCAAGTGTTATGAATTTCAGTTATTTGCAAAAAAAAAAAAAAAAAAAAAAAAAAATTAAAAAAAAAAGTAGTTGCTAGTTTTATGTATAGCCAATGAAGCTATAAAATAAAGCATTGATCGCGAAAGAATGAAGTTCTCAAAGACTATGAGGTTATGATTCAAGGAAGAAAAGCTAATAACATTTGATCTATAGACTTGGACTAGTTTGTATATTCTTAATCATCACTTACCCTTCAATAATCCCATGTCTTATTCCTACCCTTAACCCTTTTTAGCCTAAACCCGAATAAAAGACATCTTTGATATGTAGACTTGGTGCTTACGCCATTGCGGTGTAGTTTTGTTTCTTGTACAAGCCTATAGTAATAATTAGATCATGACTGAGCAATGAGTGTGATTTATCATATACGCTACCCCATATATGAGTGTTATGAGTGAATTATATCTTATTCATCTTTCGTGAGGTGTTTTACAAGTGTTAATCAAGCAAGAAAATCATTGGGTATTGTCAAACATCTCAATATTTCAATTATAAAAGCTTAATAAGGATGATCTAACTTATACTTGTATAAGGAGGATTCTCATCACAATTTTCAGAAATCACTTCCGGTTACCATGTGTATATTTAGTTTTCTTCTAGATTTGCTTGAGGACAAGCAAAGTTTAAGTGTGGGGGATTTGATAATGCTCAAAGTTAACATGTTTTTATAAGCGTTATTAGTGTTTTTGTGTATGTTATTTGGTTGTTTTTATATGCTCTTGCCACTAAATCGTATCAAAGTATGTTTTTGTAGCATATGTAGCCAAATGTAGGAAAAATGGAGAAAAAGTGAAGAAAATGAAGTATATGCGATTACACGAAGATTCCCAAGTTCAAAAGTCCAATCTGTGACGCATTTCATAAGGAGAACCTAAGTTTTGTCATCTCAAAGTTCCAAGTTCAGAGTTAATCAAGTTTGAGAGTGCATAAAGACCTATACAAGGAAAAGTCAAAGTCCAAAGTAACCAGAACCTACCATCCGATCGGTTGGAGTACAACCGATCGGATAGCCACAATTACCACATCCATCCGATCGGTGCCAACCCGCAACCGATCGGATGGACATCTCTGCCTGTTTATACCAACTTCTTGTGCATGAATCTTGGTATTTTGTCCCATTATTCTAGGCCCTTTTTAGTGTCTTGTTGTCCAAGCTCCATCATTTATGTACCTATTCATTACTAGGAGTATTTGACAAGCCTAAAAGGACCCCAAGAGTACACAATTGAAGACACAATTCAAGAGATCATTTACTCTCATTACTACTCTCGATTATTATCACCATCTAGCTCTCAAAGAAGGGAAATTCGTGTAGAAAGAACCAGGAACTTTGGAGGACCAAGGAAGCAACATTTGGAGGCAAAAAATCTCAAGAAATCATAACCAATACTTAGGTTAACAATACCTTGTCATTTGTTATCAATTCCAAAGCATTGTAAGACTTAAAACCATGGATTCTAATGTTAAATATTCTGAGTTTATTTGCATGTTTGCTATGAGTGGCTAGTAGTCTTTTTACACTTGTTTTGATGATGTTTTATGCTTAGTGATAGTTATGATTGTGATAACATGTTTTAATTCAATTTCAAGTCAATCTTAAGAACCAATTGTACCTTAAGTTTCATAGTGACATTTGTTGAGCCAAGGTTAACTAATTGATAATAGTTTCAAGGGTCGAAAGATTTGTTATTATTCAACTAGTTATAATCATTTGTTTATGAATGATTGTTTTTCACCATAATTATTCTTGACTAAACAAAGAAACAATAAGTATGATTGTAATGAGAATGCTTTTACAACATCAAATCAGATTGTTTGTAAACCTTTAGTTGGACGAAAGTTTAGATGTTTATAAACAATTGTAACCTTTTTGTCTATAAATGGGTTACCTTTTGTAATGACCATTTCCTAAGAGTATTTGATTTGTAATAAGAGTTTGTTCTTCTGTTTAAGATATTCACCATACCTTATGAACCTTGGATGGATCTTGAATTGATTGGTTTACACCTAAAGCTTGTTTTTATGAACTAAAATCTTGACGAAGGTTTAACTTGTAGAAACAATAGATTAGACCACCATCTAATTATCACAACCAACATGTTATCAAAAGTTATCACAATCATGTGTGTCATTAAGTAGAAAACTAGTCTAAACAAGTGTTGTTTTTAAATTATTGAATTTGCTTATTATCTTATTTGCGTACATTAGAGATTTACTTTTAGACTTATATTTTGATTCACTCACAAATCCCTGCGAACGATCCCGACTTACCATCATATCTTGCTATAACGGACGAGTACACTTGCTCGTATGTGTTGTTTCTAGATTTGGTAATTCACCCTTATAAATTTAAAACTTGCACTAACAAAACGCACATCAAATCTCCAACGGTGGATGATCGGAAGTAAGAAAGACCATCGGCGTGCATCGACTCTTCTGTGAGTCTTGCGATGAGCTGTTGCCTCTGATTCAACCTGGGCGTAAGGATCTGAGGAAGAAGGGATCAAGTGGCATTCCTTACCACGGGTCGGCAAAAGGGTCGCTGTGGGTGGTTGCGGATGTAGGCGGGGTAGAGGATGGTAGTGGCACGGTAGTGGTATGTCGGTAAAAGATAGTAGGGGATGGAATAGAAGACGACGGTGTAGGTGATGGTGTCCTGGTGTGCTCAGGGGTTGGGAGTGGTATAGCAGAGTTTGTAGGTGCACATACCCTCTTCCGGGCAGTGATCTTACGGACAGGGCCTCCCTCGTGTCCGCGAAACAGACGGCCAAAGGGTTCGGGTTCATAGGGTTGAAGTCGTCGTACACGTCTTCGTCGGCGGATCGGACCAGTCAGAGAAGATTGAGAAGGGGAAGATGTGGGAGAAGGATTTTCTGAGTCGGATGTAGGTAACCACTATTGACGCTGCATGTGTCGATCAGTAGCAAGTGACATAGGCATCACTGTAAGAGCAAAGTCTGAAGTAGGAGACGCAGGGTCTTCACTTTCTGAGTTAAACGATACTGCGATGGGATGTGGAGCTGGAGACATAGTACTGTAACAATCCCGAATAGTAAATGTAAGTTAAAATTATAAATGTGTTAGCCTTGCTAAAACTCATATAATAGGCAACATTCTTAAATGTTGGGAGTACGTAGGCACGGAGGGCATGAGATATTTATGTTTTTGAAAACGGTCCTTTTTGAAAAGTAGTTATAGTCCAGTGTTTTTAAAACAAATACACCTGGTTCATTATAACCATGGCTCTGATGCCAATCTGTAACACCCCCTAAAATCAATTAACGACAGCAGAAGACATAACGGGGTATTACGTAGTGGATCTTTGTCACAATCATAGTAAATGTTTTGAAAACACATTTTATCATTCATTTAAAATATTTGAGTACAGAAATAGTTTTAGAAAGACTAGTCATATCTTCGCAGATATGTTTTATTTCGTAGAATGATAAAGAAAACGTTTATTTTAGAAAACGCGTGCCCGGGTTGATGCCCTTCTCCGTGCCTTGATCATCCATGCCTTAATTACCTGAGATAACATGCTAAAAGTCAACAAAAGTTGAGTGATGTCCATAGATTTAAGTTTAAAGTTTGAACACAAGTAAGGGTGTTAATTGTATCGATAGCCAATTAACTAGTTTAAAAATCAAGTTTGTTATTGCATTAAGCTCATGACACGCAACGATTAGACACGTGATGTGTGCTTATTCACACATCCTTTTTTGACCCAAATCTGACCAAAAACACTAAATACTAACCAAATATGCCAAGAAATAGTGTGTTTTTGTATTTGTGTATGTGCAGGTACGGATATGTGAAAATTAGAAAAAAAACAAAGCAAAACCGACAAAAACGAGCACGAGAATGGAAAAAGGTCAAAAGCCGGAGCCGGGGAAGCTTAATGATCAAAGAAAGCTCAAAAAGTCAAAAGAAGTCCTCAGATATTCATAAAGTTCCAAGAATAGTCCCTTATCAAAGTTTGAAGAGTTTGGCAACTTCAGTCCCTGTACTTTCAAATATTGACAAAATGGATCCTTTGAAGAAATATTTGAAGAAAAAGTCAAACTTGGTCATTCATAAATCTAAGAATATCAATTTAGGCCCTTGGAAGAAAGTTTTTGAAAAAAGGCAACAAAGGTCCCTATAAATTCAGTTGTACACATTTGGTCCTTATCAAAGCCTTAAATCCTAAACTATAAACAACCGGATCCAAATGAAAATAATAAATCCAATACTGCTGGCCTGAACACACAACGCAGCCCAACACCCTACCTATCAAACCCGATCCACCCAAACAAAAACCCACCCAAGTCAAACAATTTAACCCGGTCAAACCCCAGACTATTAACTATCCTTTAAAACTAAAACATGCGCCATCCATTTTATCCCTAAATTTAACCAGGTAGAACCCTAATTACTGTTCACCCCCCCCCCCCCAATTGACAAAATTAACCATATTTAAAGGCAATTAGGACATTGGAACCTGGTTTCTAGAAGACTCTGGCATGGCAGGCCTGCCATGTCAGCGATCCGTGTGAGTATCAGTGTCAATAATTGGGTCATCATCACATCCAAGGGCTGAGAATGCTGGGAAACATCTATAGCATAATCAAAGGGCTACAATAGATGGAGAGGAAACACAAATCACCTGGATCAGTGACATGGAATTGCTAGAAGCTTCATCTCAAGCTCCCCTCAATCCCTATATATACCCCCTCATATCACAGTTAGTTGTGTGTAGGTTTATTGTAATAGATAGCTCATTTTACTACTTTTCTTGTAATCATTATTATTGTATTCATGTTTTCAAGTTTAATGAAATTTTTACTTTAATTGAAAATTCAGCTTATTGTCTTAATCTCTTATTTAGTTTTGTTTTAAGCTTATTTACTGTTACTTAGTTCCATCCAATCATAGTTAGTTTGTTTAAGGTTTTCATTTCAGTACTGTTTATCTTATATAAAAAAAACCAAAAATAATCAGAAAATTCTAAGAAAAATCCAAAAATAAGTTTTAATTTCAAAAGATTCAATAAGCTCATTTACTATTTTGTATGCTCATATAAGCTCATTAATAGCTTATTGTGAGTTATAGTTAGAATAGTACTGTTTCATTCTTCAAATTCTCAAAAAGTCAAAACTCAACTTATTAAATAAGCTGAGCTTATTCAGAAGGTAATTTGACAGTCCAAGAGGAGCATTTTGCCTGTTTAAAGACAGGCAAGCTTAGTGAACCCCCTCTGTTTGAGCTGAGGGGGAATTACTTTGTAAGTTTTTCCTATTTAGTTTCTATATATTGCATATTATAGTTGTAGTAGTGTAGATCTAGATACTATTGCTTATTTCTGTTTCTAATTAGTAGATTAGTCATTATTTAGCTTACGTTGGTAGATTGTAGCTTTAATATAGTAGTTTGCACTTTACATTTGAGATTATTGTTTCATTACTGTCCATCTATTAGATCTGTGTTCTACTTGATATTTGTGTTTGATCTCTGTGATTCTGGATTATTTTGAGTTTGCTTGATATATCTGAACTGAATTGGTGGTTGGAATTGCTTTGGGGCTTAGTTGTTTCACAAAAGTTCATAACAGATAGTTATAAGGGTGTTTGGATTACTTGTGTTTTGTATGTTCCTTTTGTTTTCTTGCTTGTTTCTCGGCATCATTAACTTACAGTTGGGCAATAATAAATATACAAAGCAATAGATTGGTATCTCACTTAGTTAAAAGTAAAATCTGGGTCTAACATGAAATTCTGAGTACACAAGTAAGTTTAGTGATCTGTTTTTTTGCTTGTTGGTGGAAGTAAGGTTCATTTAGGATAATCTATTCATTAAGTAGCTTAATACATCATTTAGATTTAGATTTAAGCAGTAGAATCTCAAATTGGTCAAACTTAGGTAGTAATCAAAAAGTCAAAGTTGGATTTGAACTCAGATTTTGGTCAGTTCTTTGTGGAGATTTATAGGATTTGTTATTGGATTGAGATAAGATTGATTTGCTGATTTGGAGAGTTTGGCAGTTAGGGAATCATAATCAAAAGAAAAATTCAAGTTTAAATCTCATTTGCTTATTGAAATTTTGAATCAAAGATTGCCTGCTGAGCATTGTACTCCCCTGCACTATTAGATTTCATCAAAATTCTAGGCAACAATTAGGATAGCAAATAAGCTCTTAAGTTAGATCCTTTGGTGTTTCTAGTATCTCAGAAGGTGAGTGAAGTTTTTTCCCCCAAAAGTTCACAAGTTTCTGCTTATTAGGATTGCTTATTCCTACCTTCAAGTTTAGTGGTTTGAACCAAGTGACTGATTTCAAAATAGGCCTGCTATTGTGCTTTATTGCTTGGAACTTGAGATTTGTGGATCAAACTAGTTGATCAGACCTTGTAGTTGCTTATTTCATTGAGCTTGTACCCATAGCTTATTCTGTTTGCAATCTGCTTTTCATCAAAGTGCTTATTAAATTGCTATTTGCTCTATAGCTGTGTTTCTGTGCTTCTATTGGTTTGATCTCATTACATCTGAGCTTATTTGAGTCTTATACACTTCTGGTTAAAGTTTGGAAAAATTTGGTAAAGAGTGCTTATCAATAAGCACTCTAAATAAGCTGTTTTCAAAGCAATCAATACTTCCTTAGCTTATTTTTCAAATTTAAAATTTTTCCTAGGTTTAAAATATTATTTTAGAATTTTTCTGAATTTTTCACATTTTTCTAAATTAGTTTGCTATTTAATTTTTAATCAATTTTTAATACTTTTTAAATACCAAAAATCCAAAAAAAAAAAAAAAAAAAAGAAAAAGCATAAAAAAATTTCCAAAATATTTTAGAAAATAGTTTTAATTATTTTAGATTTCTCCACTCAAGAAACCAACACCAACCCACCACCACCACCATCATCAAATGACCCGTTTCCACCCACTCATCAACATGTTTGCTCACAATGTGAGCAAATGCTCAAAATAGGTGAAAGCATCAAGATGTTGCTTCACAAATTTCAAGATGAAACCCGCTTTGCTATACAACACATCATAGAGCGTTTGGATGCTCTTTCCCACCAAACCAATCCTAGACCAACTTTGGAGGCCTTTTGCCCCATTTAGGAAATGTGTTGAATGACTTCTACTTATAGAAGTAGAATTTTTTTTTTCTTTTTCGTGGTTATTTTTTATCCTTTATTTTTATTTTTAGAAATAGGAGGATATTTTTCATTTATTATCTTTGACTTTTATAAAGTCAAATTTTACTTGGAATGACATCTTTTACTACTATATTATTTGCATTGTTGGTTGATCATATATGACTTGTGATTGTGGTTGCTTATATTCTCATATTGTGTGGTAACTACAAGCTTGATTATGTGTCATTATCACCAACTAATCATTTTTTTGTAGGTTCAAAATCCATGTTTCCAATCTTGGCACTCCTTTTAGGGGGAGTATCGACCAAGGGGGAGCAAGTGCATAGTTCCGCTTCGCTACTCTACTTTTTGTTTCGACAAAAAGGGGGAGAATGATATATAAACTTATAAATTTAAAATGATTTTCATCACTTAAGTAAAACAAGTTTAATATAGCATTTTTTTTAAGTCTTAAACACTAAAATTTTGTGAGTTACTTAAAAACAAAGTTTATTTTTTATCATCAACAAAAAGGGTGAGATTCTTAATACAAATATCGCCTAAAAATGTTATTTATATTTTACGATCTTTGCTAAGTTTTGTTAACGACAAAGTGCAAACTTTAGTTTCTAGTAAAACATAATTTTAGTTTAAAGACTTGCATAATTAGACATTTGCTACATTTACATTTCTTAAAATAGAAAAATGTTAACACCACATCATGCATTTATGGTAAGTTTGTGTGTTTGACTTACCATAAACTCTTACACATTTTTGGAAGCATTCTACTTTGATTCAATGTGTGTTTGACTAGAAATAAGTTGATGTGACCTTGGTTGGTTTGGAAAGATTTATTGCAAAACCTTCTGTCAGCCTGGCGAAACCTTGGAGGTACACGGGCGGAACCCATCTGAGGGTTCCGCCGTATCCGCCAGACCTGCTGAAGGTTTTGCTATAAATACCAAGCCATTTGTTTGAATTTTGGCTTTATCACTTCTCATTACATTTCACACACATACATTCATATCATTCATCTAACCCCTTAACATTTCATTTTGATGTAAACTTTCTTTTGTAGCAAAGAAGTTCACAAGTTCATATAAAGTTACAAGTATTCAACACAACGTTGCAAGACTTGTTAGCTTAGCATCATGTAGACTTTGTGTAGTTTACATTTCATTTGATTGTGTGTTTTCAGTTGTGATCGGTTAGTATTTTAGGCCTTAAAATACATAGTGTGACGGGAGTTGTTGTACCCTTTTAAAAGAACTAACGGGAGTGGTTGTACCCTTGTAAAAGAACTCGACATCTAGGTTAGTGTCGGTAATCGTGTAAGCGACGTGTAAGTTTTTCTCCACCGGTGAAAGGAGCTTGTTGACTAGTAAAAGAAACTCTCGAGTTGGATACTCGGGGCGTGAACGTAGGGCAAGGAAAAAGAGTCCTTGTAGCCGAACCACGATAAATACTCGTGTTGTATTTTGATCGTCTCTTTCTTTATACTTGCATGTTATATATTATCTTTGTGTTCATATCTTTGATTAAACGAAAAGTTTCAAAAGATAATTAAACGAAAAACCGGTAAACTATTCAACCCCCCTTCTAGTTTTCCACAAAATCATTTGAAAATGTTCATTATAAGCCGAATCCGTCACAACAACAACACGGTTGTGAGTATTGTGGAGGTCCACACTTTAGAACCGATTGTCAAACAAGTAACCCGTTTCCTTGTGGCAATAATGATTGTTCTTATCATGACCACACTCCACAATACCGAATAACTCCATCACAACCTCAGATCGAGATCACTGACATAATTGATCATGATGCACTTAATGATTTTCTCCAAACCGTATCGGACATTTTGATTTGTAAAGAAAAACAAAACTATATGGAGAGTGGCAAAGATGAACCTTCGATTCAAATGGAACGAGAAGCCGAGGTGACAAAGGACTCGGTACTTTCCACTAACAATGGAAGTGTTAAATACGTCCAACCTACGGTTGTCCAAGAATCTAAGCCTACAATTGCTCCTCCTAAACCGTCAAAATTTGATCCTAACCTTTCTCGATATACGGTTAAGAGTTTGTCAAGCATACGTGCTGAGCTTAAAACGATGTCTAAAAAGAACGATTTGCCTTATCTTCACGAACAAGAACTGGAGACCATAACGGAAGTGGTGGAAATTCCTAGCTCTCAGAGCACACCATTTGTCCCACCTCCGGATTCTTCAAGATGTTTTTCGAGACTTGAATCTATCATCCCCGATTCTTCCGATCCTTTCCTCACACCGGATGAGGGAAGTGATCCAGTTTTGGAAGAAGTCAATACTTTTCTTGATAACAATGATTCTATTTCGATTGAGATTACGCCGTCAGATCCCTTACAGCCCGAGCTCAAGGATTCTTTACCCGATTTTGTGAAACATGATTTTGATACGGATGAAGAGTGTAACTTGTCTCCTCTTGATAATTCGAATGATCGTGTTGAGATGTTCTCCGATTCTGATGATGACGATTCTATATCTTGTGGAGATATTGAATATGTTGAAGAAGTACCTTCTGAGCTCGTCAGCATAGAAGAAGAGAATGATGAAGAAGTTGACATAGAAATACAAGATGAAGTACTTCGTGAGAAATTATTGAATATCAATCTTCTCATTTCAAAGATCGAGGCATTGAATGATCCTCTGACTTCTTCTCCTATCCCCGTTATGGATAGTGATTTCTTACCCGAGCTTGAAATTTTTCGATTTGAAGTGACGAGTCATGACTATCCTACTATTCATGTTATCTCTCTTCCGGATTATGAGCGTTTTGATTTTGAGATCGATTCTGAACTTATTTTGAGTGCTATTTCTGATAATCCGTCACGTCACCCTCTTTTAGAGGATGTCGATCTATTTCTTACTGCGGATGACTCGATACAACCGGGTATTGAGAATGATGAGAATGTCCTTCGAAGAAATGTTCTTTTCGATTTACCGTCTTCTCGTCCACTGGCGAAACCACCAGATGTAGTTTTTGAATCAGATACGAATAAAGATATTTTTGGAGTGGTGGATGAGATTTATGAACATGATATTCCTTTGCTTAATATTTTACCCACCCAACCCACCTGTGATTCTGAACTTGACTTTGCTTTTGTCATCCGTGTGTTTCACCCATTCTTTGCTTATCCCATCATTTCTTTACTTTTCCACTCCACCAGGAGTGAGGATACCGTCTTTGACACCGACATCTCTGTCTTTTGTGCTGGGTGTCCGTTCCATCTGCTCTACCCAAGGACAATTTAATTCGGGGATCGAGTCAAGCTCATGTGACTCGGTGAACAAAAACAAGCGCTTTGTGGGAGGCACCCCATGCTTATCCATTCATCTTCTTAAATTTCTATTTTCTTTCTAATGTGACGTGAGGAGGGCTACCTCTTCCATATCTCGTGTTTCGTGTTTGTTTGTGAATGTCCAGGATTTCCCCGAATAATGAAGACTCTCGTGCTCGTTGTTTGTCTCCACTCGACTTTCATCATTCATTGCTTATCCATATATCCTAATCTTATCAACTAACGTTTTATCTTTGGCATAATTAATAAACGGCCTTAGATTTATGTAGGAGAACCCTTACCTTTTAAACATTGAGGACAATGTTTCGTTTTAATCTGGGGGGTGATCTTTCGATCTGATTTTTTCCTTGCACTTTGTCGTATACTCTCGCAACTCCGTTTTTCATAAAAAAATGAAAAAAAAAATTGAAATTTTTTTTTAGAAAAATGAATGAAAATGTCATGAAAAAGCACAAAAAATGAGAAAAATTGAAAATTATGCAAAAATATAATAAGGTTTGAATAAGTGTTTTGACACCTTGTTGACCTTCCTACTGGTGAGAGTAGAAATAAATGTTCCGACTTGACCGGGCGTGTTGAGCTCTAGCTTGTCTCCCTTATCCAATGATAACCACATAAGCTTGTGCTAGTCTTGTAGACCAGGAGCTATAAAATGCGAATTCTTTCTTAAGAATCTGCAAGTTCCCGTACTTGACTTTATACATGCATAGCTTAAAAGCCTTCGCTAGTCTTTTACATAACGAGCTATAAAACGTGAATTCTTCTTCTAGAATTTGCAAGTTTCCGTAACTGACTTTAGATATGTGTGGCTGATTATCGGCTAAGCATTCGCTGGTTTCATTACTTGGAATCTTAAATTGCGAAGTGCGAGAAATGATAGAGTTTATTTAGAAGTTTAATGCTAAACGTGGAGTAGTTGGTTCTCTTTAGAGCTCATGGAAGGTACTTGTGACTTTTTGCTCACACAAAATTGTTTCACCAATATATAATAGATATATTAGGTTAATTAGTGGTATTTAGGTTAGGGCAATATTTAGTTTCTTATTTTCTTAAAAGAATCTTTGCTTTAGAAGTTGGGTACATATTAAGGAACATCTAAAATAAAAGCAAAAATGAAAATCAAAAGTTGATATGTATGTGATTTTGGAGCTACCCGATAAGCTTCCAATGTTGAAAAAAGTGAAAAAATGAAAAATGAAAAGAAAAGAAAAAAGTATGATGAAAAAAAATGAAACAAAGAAAAAATGAAAAAGTGAAAGTTGTATCAAATAAGAGCTTAAGTGTATAAAAGTTGTTGGCGCGTGAGGTGCATGTGGATGATTCTGAATTAGTCACATGAGGTGCACATGTAGTACTCCGCAACTTATATGTGAGATTGTATGTACCCAAAATCCTTGACGTGGACCGAATTTCTAAAGCAATGGTTCTTGAGAAAAAATGAAAAACTACTTAGCGTTTTAAACTTGGTATCTCTATCGTACTAAAAAGTTAGTGAAACGAGAAAATATGAAGCAATTTATTTCTCACAAAAATAAAATCTTGAGATACAAAATTTAGGAAATGGGAGTAGGAAGTTTTCACAAGTAACTTTTATAGGTAGTGTTAGCATCTAACTTGTAGATAAGTTGTGATCTCGTTTTTACGCTTAGTTTGGGGGCTTGTGAAAAATCAAGAATGACGATTTTTATCTGTATGGTCATTTCTCCATGAGAAGTGTTTCTACTCGTAGACCCTAAAAATTATCAAAAAGATAATGAAAGTCAAGCAAACCGTCACATATATAAAAAAAATAAAAATAAAAATAGAAGTAGTAGTTGTTATTATTGAAAATCGGAAAATGGAGTGTTTTTGGGAATAAATGATTTTGAGATCTCTTTCGAACATCCTTGCTACTTTCCAAAGTCAGTAAAAAGAGGTTTTGAAATTATTTATCTCTTAAGCATGAGGTGATGACATTGCATGAAGGCACGACAACACTTTCGTCTGGGGGAGTTTTGATGTGTGCTTATTCACACATCCTTTTTACACCCAAAATCAGACCAAATACTAACCAAATATGCCAAGAAAATGTGTGTTTTTGTATTTGTGTATGTGCAGGTACGGATTATGAATAATGGACAAAAACAAAGACAAAACCGACAAAAACGAGCATGAGAATGGAAAAAGGTCAAAAGCCGGAGCCGGGGAAGCTTAATGATAAAAGAAAGCTCAGAATGTCAAAACAAGTCGTCAGAGATTCATAAAGTTTCAAGAATAGTCCCTGGTCAAAGTTTGGCGAAATTGGCAACTTCAGTCCCTCAGCTTTCAGATATTGACAAAAATGGTCCTTTGAAGAATTATTTAAAGAAAAGTAAAAAATAATCCACCATGAATCAGAGAATTACAAAAGAGGCCCTTGGATCATATTTTTGAAGAAAAGCAGAATTGGTCCCTTGAGTTTTCAGAATTACACAATTGGTCCTTGCAAAATTTCATCCTAAAAAATCCTAAATATCACAAACCAAATGGATACTATTATAATCCTTAGTCCAATACTGCTGGCCCAAACAAACACAAATAGCCCACTCCCTTAATATCAAACCCGTATCCCACCATACCCGATCTACTAACATTAATACCCGGTCAACAATAAAAGCCCCCAAATCACATTCCCGCCCCCTAAATTTTTTTTTACCCAGAATTAAGTACTGTGCATATGAACCCTAAGTTACCAACACCCAAAATTACCCAACTTCCTTATAATTACCCAATGATTGGTTGATTCTAGAAGCTTACGCATGTGCCAGAGGGGTCAGAAACACAATCCACACGGAATGCCACGCTGGCAATCCGTGTGAGGGCACATGATCCAAGGGTTATTATTATTGCTTATGATTGAAGCATTATTGGATGGACGAGATTAGAACTTCAGAGTTTCCAGAGGCTTCCTGAAACCCTAGCACTCCTCACCTTGGCTCAACTATATATATCCCTCCTCACCAACGATTGAAGGCAGTTAGATAATAGGAGTAGGAGTAGTGTAGGAATTAGGAGTAAAATTTAGGTTTAAATTTCTGTTCATTGTACTGGGTTTCTTAATGTAATTTGCTTTTCAAATCAATAAAAGTTTAGTTGTTTTCATAATTTCGTTACTTATTCAGTTTTTTAGTAATTTCCTATAAGCTCTTTTAGTTTTAATAAGCTCTTAATTTCTGTCTTATTTAAGCTCATTTAAGTTTACATTAGTTTTTCCAAACTCACTTTCTGTTATTATTTCCATTAGTTTCAGTATATATATATATATATATATATATATATATATATATATATATATATATATATATATATATATATATATATATATATATAGGGGAAGGGTAATGTGAGAACTTTCTTAAAGTTGTAAAAATTAGAACTATTCTAAAATACTATTAAAACATTGATACATAACCATTTTAGCAAAGATGCACCAAAAATATTATATATTAATACAAGTTAACATTAAATCGGCTAATAACCAACTCATACATGAGAAATGGATTACTGATACACAATTAAATTTTTGATACATATACATTAAAATCTTAAAAAACTAATTTTTTATACATAAATTGATACACCTAATACACAACAACCACTAAACACTTGATACACAATACTAAACCTTGTTACACATTACACATTGAATCAAAGTGTATCACTTAGTTTACGTAAATTTTCATAAGGAAACCAATCAAATTTTTAACAATTTTATTTATAATTAATTATGTTTTTATTTTCTTTTAAGTTGAGTGTCATTTGTGAGATTTTGGTTGGTTCTCATTTTTACAACTTTAAAAAAGTTCTTATTTGATCTCAATTCTATATATATATATATATATATATATATATATATATATATATATATATATATATATATATATATATAGGGTGAGGATCAGGTACATTTTTGTCTTTTAGTGCGGATGGTACGGACGAATCTCAACCCTCCATCTAGTCAACCATCTGAAAAAGGCGGAGTGGCAATATCGTAAATATCCCGTCTTTTTTTAAAATCGTTACTATCAAATAAGCTTTTTTTTAAAAAAAAATTCAAAAAAATCTGAAAAAATTAAAAAAAAAAATAAAGAGGACAACAAATAATTAAGAATCGCTGAAAAAAATTTCAAAAAAAATCGTTTTCATCATTAAAGGTATTGTGATATTAGCGTCTGATTTTGACTTTTTTTACAAAAGTCAAGATCTGATCTTGACAAAAGTCAAGATCAGATCTTGACTTTTGTAAAAAAGTCAAAATCAGATTTTGATATCACATAAACTTTTTTTTAATAATAAATTTAGTATCACAATAACTTTTTTAATATCACCGTATCTATCATGTGTTTTTTAATATCACGATTCATTTTTACATTAAAAAAAAGCTTAGTATCACGGTTGGTTTTATAATATAAACGTTTTATAAATATCACCGTATCATAATATCGTTAATATCACCATAATTATCATGCATTCTTAATATCAAAGTTAATTTTCTTAATATGACCGTAACTTTTCTTAATATCGTAATAAAAAAAACAGTGATATTAAGTTTTTTTACAAATATCAAAGTAATTTTTTAAGTAAATATCGTTAATATCACAGTAGAACTCATAATATTGTTAATATCGTGGTAGGACTCATAATCACAAAAACAAAAAAGTGCTCAGAAAAATCTGAAAAAATAAAAAAATGAAAGAAGACAACAATAGTAAAGAGCCCTCAAAAGGAAAAAAAATCATTTGCATGGTCAATTGGTACCGCGATAATAGCGTGTGTGTGTGATTAGATCTAGATCAGATCTGGATGGACGGTCCAGATCTGTCCGTACATCCGCACTAAAATCCAAAATCCGCACGTGATCCTCTCTCTCTCTCTCTCTCTCTCTCTCTATATATATATATATATATATATATATATATACATATGTATGTATGTATATATATATATAAGCTTAGGGGTATATAAGCTTTATGTAGTTCCTTTCCCTTTTGATAAGCTCATTTAAGCTGATTGCATAGCTTAAGTGAGTTTACCTTTATCTCATTAGTTCATAAGCCTTTTCATTTGAAGTCCATTTCAAGTAAGTTTTCTTCCTGTGCACTAGTCACAAATTATGCTTTATATGGAATAATATTGTTTAGAGTAACCTATTTTAGTTGTTTAATAGCTTGATTTGTGCTTTTACAAGTTATGGTTAAGTTTTGGTGTGTTATTGTCTAGCTAGGCTTAATCTGCACATTGAGTTCTACTTGTTCTTGGTGAAATTTTTCGGTTCAATTGTTTTTAAATACAGTAGGGTAATTCAGTAGGATTTATAGTTTGGCCAATTTAAACCTTAAAGTTAAAATCCTAGTGTAAACTGCTATTTAAATTAGTGTTTGGATCAGCTAGTTTAGTGGAGTTCTTGTTGTTTTACTCCTGTTTTTTCTGCACCATTAGTTCAGAATAGGTATAATTAGGATAGTAGACGTTAAAAATTGGTAGGTCACTGTGCTAAAAGTCAATCTTATCTTGGAGATCAATTTCTGTGAGCATAAGTGGAATTTAGGTTCTGTGATTTTGCAAATAGTTAGAATTAAGATACATCTAGGTAAATCTAGCCACAAATTAACTAAACACTGCATTTAGGATAAATATAGATCAATAGAAACTCAGATTAATCAACATTAGTGTATACTCAAACAGTCAAACTTTTGTGTAAACATGTTTCAAAAGTAGCTGATCTAGGAGCTATTTAGGTGAGTAATTGGTGGTTAGAATTAGGTCTTTTCAGGTTTTTAGATAATTCATATTATAAGCTAACTTTTGCCCCCTCAGGTTTTACTTATTAGCGTATTTAGGAGCTTATAATTTAGCTGCAAGTCAAGGTGTTCTAGGAGCATTTCTGTCTAAAATTCAACCTGCACAATTGCTTTTTAGCTTAACCTTGGTAATTTCCTGTTGATTTGAGTTAGTTTGAGCTCAAGTAAATTGTAAGGGTCTGTTGTGCGCTTATTTCATCTTATTGACTTGTCTTGTGCATCACTACTTATCCTTATTGCTTATTAGAACTGCTTATTGATCTATATCTGTGTTTCTGTGGTCCATTTGAGCTTATTTCAGTTCATGTGAGTTTATTTGTACTTAGTATTCATCTGGTTTAAGTTTCTATTAGTTTCGGTGAGAGTGCTTATCAATAAGCACTTTCTATAAGCAGTTTTCAAAGCAATCAACACTATTTCAGCTTATTTTTCAATTTTAAATTGTTTCCTAGGTTTAGATTATTATTTTAGAATTTTCATAAAATTTTCAGATTTTTCTAAGTTGTTTTGCTATTTTTCTTATTTTATTTTAGTTTTTATTCAATTTTTAATTACTTTTATTAAAGAAAAATCAAAGAAAAATCAGAAAAGCATTAAAAAATTCCAAAAAAATTTAGAAAATATTTTTTAATTATTTTAGATTTTTCAAAATTAATTTTGCATTTTTCTCAATTAATTTCCATTTTCTTTTAATTTTTAATTAGTTAAATTAGTTTTGAATTCATAAAAAAAATTAATAAAAAGTCAAAAAAATATTTTTCTTTTTCTCAAAATTTTCTTTTATCATTTTTAAATTAGGAAAATTATTTTCAAACTCGTAGGATTAGTCTAGCTTCAAATTCAATTTTAATTCGCGCGTTTACGTTTATTTTGCGTTTTAGTTTACGTTTTTGATTCTACGTTACGTTTTAGGTTTGGTAATTTGAATTACTTGCTTAATTTGATAATTTTGCTTTATTTTCATATTCATTAGTGTAATTCTCATTAAAATCACTTTTTCCCACTTTCACGATACTTTTCACGAACCGGGAATTTGAAATTCCATTCACACCTTCACACGGACTACGATCTCGGGATTTGTATTTCCTTCAAATCCTTTGGAGAAATATAAATACTCTATACTATATACTAATTTGAGCAATCAACAGGCATCAATGTGTGATGTAAACTAATATAATAGGGGTGCCCTCAGGATAGGTCTTTGGCAATAACCTATGAGTTGTTAAATATTGTGCACCTAGTCGCTCATCCTAGCTAAACTAAACGGGGATTGTCAGTCCCAAATAGATCTATTCCCAGATATTCACGTTCACTTGCAAGTGATTAAGGTTCATGATCGAGGGGATTTTGGCAATAGCTACTTAAGCAATAAAAACATCAGGCATAGCATACTAAAAAGCTTATGTTCGGGTTTGAAGCATGTATCTCCCCACAAAAGAGTTTAAAAGTTTAAAGAGTGGGCTATGAACACACACCTGGATAGCTCGGTAGTAATAGTATCGTTATTCAAACGATAGGTGGAAACGGCTTCAACACACAACCTAAGTAAAATATATGGCAAGTTTTCAGAGTTTGATAGTCTAAGTTCAGTTTATCGCGAAAGTTGTTTATTATTGTATATTGTTTTGTTAGTTGACTCGTAGCAATTTAAACGTGTGTGTTTAAGTGCCTGAAGTTCAAGAACAAAAGTTATATTTCAAAATATAACTCGTGAGCATGTTCTTGTTGACGTAGTATAGAGATTCTACGAAAAAGAATGAGGTCGGTGTGATTGATTCAACGGTAGATATGTGTCGAAAAGTGAAATAGGTTTGAGAGAATGTGTTAATTGTTAAAGGTTTTATATTTATTATTTTCGTTATTACATTATATATATAAAAATTATATTTAGTTAACGAAAGTGCTTGATCGAATCGCTTTTATTTAAAATACTTATATATAAAATATAAATTATAATATTTATATTTTATTAAAAACCTTTAAGTTTTGAAAAGTTTGCATTTTAACCTCCTAACGTCATAACTTTACACTGTTAGTCCAAAACGTTATTTAATTTCATTTCTAGTCCAAAACTCTTTAATATTTACATTTTATACCCAAAACATTCTAGATTTACAGTTTTCATCACAAAAATGTCAAAATGACAGTTTTCCCTTAAAATTTTCATATTTACAGTTTTAGTCCCTCGGTTATGAATATTTGCAAATTTAGTCCAAATTTTCACCAACTTCAAAACTTAACATGTCTAATTTCTAAATAAGTTTGAAACAACTTATTTGTGTCGTAAAAACAGCTTATTTGACCAAAGAGCTTATTTTTCGCTTAACGGGCCCTTAACGAATCAAAAACTAGGCCCGTTAAGGTTTTTATTGTCATTGGGCCTAGGAAACTTTTGGACTTTGCATTGGGCTTGCATTTGGACTCTAAAAAGTTTAGGAAACAACTTATAGGATCAGCTTATCCCATAAGCTTATTTTCGGCTTAATGGGCTTATATGCCCAAACGTAGGTTTTAAGTTTTATAAAAACGTGACGAGCTATAGGGTTTAACGAGGAATCAAATGGGTTTGTGAGAGTGAGTTAGAGGTCTAGCTCGTTAGTTTACCATGTGAACTAATAGTTCAAGCCTTAAAAATACTATGTCGTGTGTATAGTTTAGGAATTACGTGACCAAAGTATGTCGACCAAAACAAGTGTAAAATAGTTTTCACGACTTGAAATATTTCTAAGTGTGGAAAGGTGAACTCGTATAGGTCAAGGTGACTTAGAACGTGCCTAATAGAGTGTGTTTAAGTTGTTGTTAGTGTAACTTGCTTTACTAAACTTGGTTTATGTTATGTTAAACTTATAGTTTAGCTAATAATAAGTATACGTTATAAAGAAATATTAACGAGAAAATAATTATAGTAAATGTGGAGTAATAAAATGAAACGTGAAGAAATATTAGAAAGGGACGAGTTTAGCTCACCTCACCAAGATTTGGTGGAGTAGAAAACCACTCGTGGTGACTAGAAACGAACAAAGAAAGGCTAGAGCTTGACTCCCACGTACACACAAGTCACCAATCGTGTGGTATTACTTGATACGAGACTTCCAAGGCTTAACCAAAGTAAAATGTAACCCAAAGGGCTTAGAAGCAAGTTTGTGAGTGTTTATGAGATTTAAAAGGTGTGCATGGTTCATATACGTGCATGTACACATGTATATATACACAAGAGGTTTAGGAAACATGGGAAACATGAACATGGGGACCAAGGAGTATGTAGTACTAGGAATAGGGAACAAATAGTTTAGTAATGATGAAGAGTGGTTCATGGATCGTCCTTGTGCACAAACGAGTAAAAGGAAGAGGTCAAAGGATTCATGGTTTGCGTTTGGACTTGTAATACATGGTCAACAAGGTGGTGGGAGGATTCTTAGGCAAATAGTAGAGTTGGTGCATGTTTTCGTCCTTGTGGAGTGTGTGCCGAAAGAAAACAACAAGGAAACATGAAAGGAGGTTGAGATTAATAGTTTAAAGGAAGTCAATTCCTTTTAAACTATGCATGACAATAGTATGAAGTCTCATGGCTGCCTCTTGAGTCCAAAACGAGTAGAATGTGGAAGGGTTTACACGTATAGTCGTTGTGGTATAGTATACGAGAGAAAAGAACAATAAAACATCATGAGAGTTTGTCTTAGCTCATTTGTGGGTTTGAGGGAGGTCAAAACATATTAAAAATATGCTTAGAAGGTTTTGAGAGACTTTGGCACCAAGTTTAGGTTGATACGAGGTGTGGTAGACTCAAAAATGAATTTTTTTTGTTCTTGTGGATACGTAAAAACGGGGCTGAGCTTTGGTTGATTTTCATGGACTTAATGTACACGTTAGGAAAAATACTTGTCATGTATGATTCTTGGGTAGGAGGAGAAATGAGTGGTATAAAAATATATATACGTTGTTTGGAAAAATCGCGAGTACACGAGGCAAAGTAAACGAGGATGAGACATGTTTCGAAATAATTAAAATGGATTTTGGGCTTGGATTTTAGTTTTGGGCTTACGGGTGGACTAGGCCCAAGGAAGAAAATCATGAGTTTGTATTTACTATTCGTGAGGGAAAATTACGGGAGGTTACAACCGGGTTCAATTCATGCGCTACTGGTGGTTACTAAGGTAACACCAGTGTTGAAGACAAGACGTCATGGACCTAGTGACACACTGGACTAAACCTTCTAACCACTCAAGTTCTCTCAAAAGAGCTTGTTTCATTCTCACGGGGAACCATGCATTATCTATCGACCGCTCATTACGAGCCATGTTGATATTGAAACACGAGACACCGCTCCAGTCTCCGACGACCAAATTATGCACTTATCGAGTCTAGAGTCTCGAGATGTATCAAAAGATCTCAATAGGAACACTGGATACTTTTGCACTAGGTGATTCATTTTCAAGGACACCAGTTGTACATTTGAGAGTCCTACGTAGATCTTAGCAATCTACCAGAACATTCATGAGATAAATTAATAATGTGAGTCATCAGTGATTGAATGGAAATTCCTGCCAGGGTCAACATCATACAGCCCTGAAAGCAGGTCACTTAGGTAATTCCTTGTGGATTACGCATAGTGGTCGCGACAGTTACAAATGGTCTACAGTCGTGGAGTGACCTCCAGCGACTCACCCAATTGTTGATCTACTTAGGTAGATCTTGTAAATCCTCTCAGGGTTTGCCAATTGGGAACGGTCTTGGTAAGGGTTAGAAGAAGTCTTCACACTATGCTGTTGACGATCTCTAATTCCGAACCTGTAAGTATCGGATGTTTTCTTGCAAACTGTCTTATGCAAGAGTATCTGGCGATTGTTGCTGATTGCAGAATAGATGCTGATCCATCACCTCATGCTCACACCTCATCAACATACTCAATGAAATCATGATAATTGATAAACCTTAACAATGCTTCCGCTACTCTGACGCTGACAATCATGATAAAAAAAAGTGTAAGCATGGCGCTACAAAGATCACCACATCACATGGAGACGATGCTGATGAAAGATGACCTGGAGACACACATTAGATGATGAATTTCAAGAATACTCAAAGATCATCCATAACAAAAGAAAGGTCATCAAATGTTCACTACTAAAGGCACAAAGTTTTATGACTATGAAGAATCAATGTTTACGAGCTATGAAGTTAACTTCATGATTAGAATATTTGAATTCAAATTGTAATTTTCGGGGTGACCTACCTTAGGGGGATATTGTTAGGAATATAAATATTCATATGAAAGACTCGGTTACCCCGAGTATCTATTTAGCATTTATATAGCTCATAGGCTTGTTATTATTAGATTATATATCGTAGAATTAGTATAGTAATAGTTTATATTTAGTCTCATCGTGGAGTGGGTTGGGTCTTTACCCACTATCAGCTCGCTCCATAGCCTACTTTAGGGGCATATACTGTAAAGGTATATAACCCCCCCCCCCCCCCACACACACACAAGAGAAGGGTTGGTTGTTTCATTCAATACACACTCCCACAAGGTGTTTTCTCTCACTAGAAACATCCCCTCTCTACTCTTTCTCTTTCCAACTCAAAAAATGACTATCTTGATCTTCCAAAACCCAAGACCTCCCGAATTCAACACAAGAATCAACATAACACGATCCTACATCTTGTGATGCATTACCTGTCTTAGTAGACTCATCTTCATTAACTTCCATTGTACGACCAGAATCCACATCCTTGCTGGTGTCATTAGTAGGAATGCTGAAAGCATCCGTATCTTCCATATTAAGAGCATCAAACTGGTTATGTTAGGAATACAAATATTCCTGTAAAAGTCTCGGTCACCTAATGATTGTAATAGCATTAAGTTAGCTCGTAGTTAGTTTGTTTATTAGTTAATTAGTATTAGTTTAAGTAACACCGTGGAAGAAGGACGGGTCTTCACCCACTGTATGTCTGATCCACAGCTCGGGAGTGGGCGTTATATTGTAAGTATAAATACCCCTCTCCACATGTGGAGAGGGTTGGACCTTCACTTAATCTCAATCTAATATTTCCTTTTTTCTCTCAAGGTTCCTTTCTTTCTTTCTTTCCTCTCCTCTTCTTCACTTTCTACGCCTCACATAACACAACATGAACATGTTTCCTACATAGTTAGTATTTTACAATTGGTATCAAGAGCCAAGGTTTCATCTTAGGGCCTTGTAGAATCAAATTTGATGATGTTTTGAGTGGTTTTGTGAGTGTGAAGTCATTTTCTTCGAAAACATCTTGGTTTTATCTTTCTAGTGTTGTTATACATATTAGTGATGTACTTTTATGTTCATTAGTGTTTGTAGAACATTGTAGTTTAGTTTGTGTTACCATTTCCTTAATCTATTTGAAGTTTGGAGTTGATTTTGGGCGGATTTTCTTTATTGCGGTTAAGTCCACTGTTTCATTGCTTGGTTGCGATTAAGTTCTGTTATCTGCGGTTAGCTTGCTGCGACTACCATTTTGGGAATACAAACAAAACGCAAAGATAGCGACAGTTTTGGACCATTGTCACTGCGATTAGTTGTTTGCGATTAGTCTATTGCGGTTAGCTTTTCTGCGGTTGGGTGTTTTCTGCGGTTTGGTAGTTTCTGCGGTTAGTGTCCTGCGGTTAGTATCTTTGGTTTACGGTTTACTTAGGTTGCGTTTAGATCATTCTGCGGCTGGATTGTGTTGCGGTTTGGTATTTTCTGAGGTTAGTGTCCTGCGGTTAGTATCTTTGGTTTGCGGTTTACTTAGGTTGCGTTTAGATCATTCTGCGGCTGGATTGTGTTGCGGTTTGGTATTTTCTGAGGTTAGTGTCCTGCGGTTAGATCAAGTTGTGGCTATACTTTCCTGCGACTAGTACCTTACATTGCGAGTATCTCCCACTTTGTGTTTTGGTAATTTCTAATTTGTGATGTCGACATCTTCCGATGACATTCAAGCTGCGGGGTCTGACACCCGACCTCCGATGCTGGATAGAACTGACTATGAATCATGGGCTCAAAGGATTCGTCTGTACTGTCTGGGTAAAGAAAATGGGGTTAACATCTTGAAATCCATCGATGAGGGACCCTTTCAAATGGGTACTACTAGAGACACGGTTACAGCAGCAACCGATCTACTACCGGCCGTACTTGGTCCTGATAGACCTCGCACTTACGATGAGTTGTCTGATGAAGAAAAGAAACGCTATGATGCATACATCAGAGCATCAAGTATCGTCATTCAAGGGCTTCCCAAAGATGTCTACAAACTTATCAACTACAACACTGAAGCAAAGGCGGTCTGGGATAATGTCAAAATGCTTCTTGCAGGGTCTGAGTTAACTAAAGAAGATCGTGAGTCACATTGATCGTTTGAAAATCAATATATAATATAGTATAGTATACTCAAGAGATCCGCAAAGAAATACGGATAACCCGAGGTCGTAGTCCGTGTGAAGGATGAATGGAATTTCGAATTCCCGATTCGTGAAATGTGTCGTGAAAACGGTAAAAAGTGATTTGAATGAGATTATACAAATGAAATAGTAAATGAAGCACAAATAACTAACTAAGCACGTAAATCAACTAAACAAACTTAAAACGTAACGTAGAATCGAAAACCGTAAACTAAAACGTAAAATAAACGTTAACGTACGAAATAAAACGCGACTTTTAAGCTACGCTACTCCTACGGACTTGGAAATAATTTTCAAAAATTAAAGATGATAAAAGAAAATTTTGAGAAAAAGAAGAATATTTTTTTGACTTTTTGTTTATTTTTTATGAATTAAAAACTATTTTAACTAATTAAAAATAAAAATAAAATGAAAATAAGGTGACAAAAATGAAAAATAACTTTTGAAAATTATAAAATAACTAAAAAGTAATTTTAAAACTAAAAACTAATTTTTTTGGCTTTTTGTGGAATTTTTGGAAATTAAAAACTATTAAATCTAATTAAAAATTCAAAATTAATTCAAAATAAATGGGAAAAATACAAAATAAATTTCTAAAATTCTAAAATAAATGAAAATAAATTTTAAAAATATTTTTGGATTTCTCTGGGATTTTTCAGATTTTTTTGGATTTTTAAGTAATTAAAATGTATTTATAAATGATTAAAAATGAAAATAAAATAAGAAAAATAGTAAATGAACTCAGCAAAATTTGAAAAAATTACAGAAAATCTAAAATTTTAAAATGAACTTAAGAAAAAATTTTGAAAGAAAAATAAGCTGGAAAAGTGCTGAAAAACTTGAAAACTGCTTATTTGGAGAGCTTATTAATAAGCACTCATTGACCAGAGTTGACCAGACTTAAACCAAATGACTTTTGAACTAAAATAAGCTTATAGGAACAGTATATAGGCCAAAAAGCATACAGAAACACAGATAAGAGCACAAACAGGTAAATAAGCTATGGAAAATAAGCATTAAGCTAAGTAGATGAAGCAATTGGATCCAAAATAGTTAAACAAGCAATTATTAGCACAAATGAACTTATAAGAACCATCAAACTCATATTACAAACTAGAATTCACACTAGCAGGCCTTAAAATTGAATTCAGATCTATGCTCAACCAATCACCTAGCAGCTTATTTTTGAGGCATCTAATAAGCTAATAAGATCTCACCAAAAGTTTATTCTAAAAGTTCACCTAGAAAGGTACAAGAAATACTCAAAAGCCCTAAGTCTATTCACCAAATTGACCACCTGCAAGGCCTGAGATCAGATGCTCACAAACCAGCAGGCTGCTGAGTTTTGACTTTTTATTTGCACCACAAGGTTTGACCAAAATGAATTTTGAGTGATCAAAGCTATCCCTAGGTATTGTTTGATGATGTTAAATCTTAAAAATCTCATACACAATCACATAACAACACAAAATGGGGAGTAGCAGAATCTGATTTGGAATTTTGAATGCAGAAATTAAGTGACTAGCTAATTTTGACTTAAAGCTAATTAACCACTAAATTTATGTCCTAACTAGTCTAGTATATCCTAGTTAAATCTGTTTATGCAGAAAGTACCGCAAAAGAACTACAAGAACATGCAGAACCCAATTTATCCAATCACCCCTTAAACTGCTAGTAATAACTAAAACTCTTAATCCTAAACTTCCACCTACTGAATTGATGAAATACAGATTACCCAAACTAAATCAAAGCTTAGTGAATGAAAAACTTAAACAGAAACCAACTATAACCCAAACACTCCTTAAACCTGATGATAAAACTTCAACCATGGATTCCAGGCCTCAATCTACTACTGATAAACTCAAACTCAGTTATATATCACTAATTGAGATTCAAACAACCTAAAACACCAGCAACTAATAAAACTCAGGTAATCAACTGATTCAATGAACCAAACTCAACACAGAAAAATAAGTAACAGAAACTTAAACCTAAGAAAATGATAGTAACATTAAACAGAAATGGAACAATAAACTTTAACCAATAATGAAATAACTAGACAATAACTCCTAACTGATAATAATAAAGCAAAAACTAAAATGAGATAGAAACAATAATCACCAAACAGATCTACACTAGTTTACTAGGACTGCAATAAGAAGATAAGAAAATTAAAACGAAAGCTTACAAGCAACCTCTCAGCCAAACAGAGAGGCTCTCCCACACAGCCTGTCTCTTAGACAGGCCAAAAAGCTCCAAATGGTTGTCTTTATTCCACAAATAAGCTGAGATGTTTGACCACTTTGAATATATATATATATATATATATATATATATATATATATATATATATTAGTTTGATATAAAGTAATGATATAAAACAGGGATTTAAACTAACACTTACTATCAATTAAAACTAATAATAAGTAAATAATCAATAACAAAGACAATGAAATTGCAAGTAATAAATTGAGATAAAAAAATGAGATTATATTAAAACTGAAATACTGAGTACAAAGCTTTAATTTGAAAATTACAATAATACTGAAATGTAAATAACAAGAAATTAAAAAGGGTCAAAATTCTTCTAATAACATGAAAAATTGGACAAATACAAAGGAGTGAGGGGTGGAGCTTATATAGCTGAGCTGAGGGATTTGGTGAAGCTGCCAAGTCATCAATCCACATGATTTGTGTTTCTTCTGAGCCCTCCTTAGCCATGTGATTAAATCCAGATGATTCCAATCATTATCAACCCTTGGATTGCGTGTGGTGACATGACCTATCCTCCGTGTGTCTTGTGATAGGACCACGTGTCCCTCTGACAATTCCCTGACCCTTCTGATCCTTCTAGAACCTTTTAATCATGAGGTAATCATGGGTAAGTGGGGTAATTTTGTGGATTGACAAGTTAGGGTTCATGTTGTACAGTGAAAATCTGGGTTGTGTTAATTTTTGGGGGGCGGGTAAAAAGGGAATTGGGAGTGTTTTTATTATTTTGTGTTTGACCTTTTGACCGTGTATTTGACTGGGTGGGATGTTTGGTTTAGATCGGGTTTTTTAAAAATAGGGGATTGGGCTTTGTTTATCTTTTGGGCTTGGGGAAATAAGATTTTGGGTTAAATGGTAAGAATAAATCCAGTTGTGGTATTTTAGGTTTTAGGAGTAGTATTTTTGTTTAAGGACCAAAATTGTAATTCTCATAAAGCAAAGGGACCAAATCTGTTAATAATCAAAATTATTTACCAAGGGTCTTTCTCGGCTTTTCTGAATTCTTGGAGGACCAATATTGACTTTTCTTTAATTATTTCATCAAGGGACCATTTTTTTTGTCAAAATCTGAAACTGCAGGGACTAAATTCGCCATTTCTCTCAAATTTTGACCAGGGACCAATTATGCAATTTGGAGATTTCCTGAGGACTTCTTTTGACATTTTTAGCTTTCCTTGATCATTTTGCTTCCCCGGCTTCGGCTTATGACCCTTTTCCAATCTCGTGCTCGTTTTTGTCGGTTTTGCTTTGTTTTTGTCCATTTTTCACATATCCGTACCTGCACATACACAAATACAAAAACACACGTTCTCTTGGCATATTTGGTTAGTATTTGGTGTATTTGGTCTGATTTTGGTCTAAAAAGGTTGTGTGATTAATCACTCATCACACAGCTATACGATGAATTTGAGCATTTCAAAATGAATCCAGGTGAAAGCATCACTGACTATTATGTCAGATTTCACAAGCTGGTCAATGATATGAGAGCCATCAAGATGACAATGCCCAACATACAGCTTAATTCCAAATTCGTGAAAAACATGGCACCTGAATGGGATAGGTTTGTCACAGTTGTTAAGCTCAACAAGGGTCTCAGGCATACCAATCATGAACAGCTTTATGCATATCTCCAACAACATGAGAAACATGCTGCTTATGATCGGCTTATGCGAGAAAAGCTCAATCCGTCTGCAACAAATGAATCTCTTGCTTTTGTTTCCAATGTTCAACAACCTAATCAAACCTCTAATGATCAAGTTCAACCATCACAATCATCCTCCAGGTCTACCCCAACCAATAGTCAACCATCAACTCCCTCACCATCTGCTTTGAATATACAACTTGATTCTGGGTATTCTCACACTGGCATGATGATTGATAATCTATCCAACCAAGTTTCTCTACTGGTCCAACAGTTCAGGGCTGCACTTCCATCTACTAACAACCAACTCAGAATCTCATCTAATCCACGTAATCAGGCAGTCATTGAAGATGGTCGGGTGGTGGTGCAGAATGTGCAGGGAAGACAGAACTTCAACCAAAGAAATGCTGGTAGAGAGAATGGGCAGTACAGAGTTGGGAATGCTCTTCAAGCACAAGCTAAGCAGCCGAAATGCTATAACTGCGGAGGGTTGGGCCATATTGCTAGGAATTGCACTCTCCCAAAACGTCCCCAAAACTCTGAGTACTTCAAGGACAAGATGTTGCTGATGCAGGCACAAGAAAATGGGACAGTGTTGGATGAAGAAGCCTTGCTCTTTCTGGCTGGTAATGATGGGAACACCTTTGATGCTGATGTGGATGATCAACCTGTTCAGGACATGGCTCTTAATGACCCGAATATTTTTCAAGTTGAAGAGTGTGATGCATTTGACTCAGATGTGGATGATGAACCTACTGCTCAAACCATCTTCATGGCTAATCTGTCTGCAGCAGCATCCTCTTCACAGCATCCTGATTTATCCATAACATCTGCTATCTCTGAGGTACCAACTTCTCCTAATCATGATCTGAATAATCCCACAACTGAACAGGGGGCATGTGACTCTGTACAACTCAAGAATATTGTCAACACAAACATCACTGATATGGGTAATACCAGTAATATCCCATATGAAATGTATGTGAATGACAATGGACCGCCAGTTGTATCAAGTGACATGCCGTCTATTGACTCTAGTGAACATGAGGTACATGAGCACACGATATATAATCCTGATGATTCCCTGATCACTAGAATTAACACCCTTAAGGATCAAGTGAATATTTATGAGCAGCGTGCTAAGTTTGAGCTGAATGAACGTGAGTAGAAAATGGAATGGCAACTGCGTACTTACATATCTGAAAACAATTCCAAACAAGAATCATTAAAAAGGGAACTAGTTTCTTTAAAGAACCAATTGGATCAAACCATCAAACAAAAACTAGAGGTTCAAAAAGGTTTGACTTCAATCAAACTTGAATTCAAAGATAAAGAAACTAAACTTCTAAATGATTTCTCAAAACTAAAATTGTTGAAAAATAAATTGGAAGATAAGTTGTACACACAGGGCCAAACCATTCAATCTGCTTAAATGATGGAAAACCATAGGAAACTAAGTGATGAATTTAGTGAACATGATACCTCCAAACCCAAAGCAAGATACCTAAGAATTGGTCTAGGTGCACAACCTGCATTATATGATGCAACCACTATGCTTGAACCTAATTATGCCCCTCCTGATACACGATCCTATGACCATATCAATGAGGCAGAGGATAGAACTAGGGTAAAACTTGTTGAACGTTTAAAGGATCCTAAATGCATTGCTAAGAATATTGTGTTTCACTATGATTATGCGAATGACAATCAAACTGCAATTTTTGTTCCTCAAAAGAGAATTCTTCCTGAAAAAGTGTTTTGGAATATTGACATTGAGAAAATGCAAGCTGATAGAGTTGTAGGTAACACACGCACTATGTTTAGAATTGCTCAACCAACTAATTACCCCCTGAACACACCTAGGCACCTTGTACCTTTCACTCTTCCCACACAATGTAATACTCTAATTGGGCTGTATGTGCTAGGTCAATTGTTCAATGACTTTGAGAAAACCTATAAAATAAGAATTACACCTACAGGGATTACAGAAGGGGAAAGGGGTTTTGAGCAAACAAAACAGTGTTACCTAACTGAAGTTATGCCATTTTTTAAACTTCTCAAAGAACATTTTGAGGTCCTTAAAAACACCATTAATGATGATGTGACTCAAATGAAAAAGGTTTTTGATGAAGTGGAAAATGAGGGTAAACAATTAGCTATTGATCTCAAATACAGTGAAATTGACAGGAAAAACATTCTCATCATGAATGAAAATTTGATTGCTAATTGCATTGCAAAAGATGTGTTTTATACTGTTACCGACTCTGCACTATCTGCTTGACAATTCCATGAAATGTCAGTTACTTTGACTGTCTTCCAAAATCGTGTGATTGAGCTTGAGGGGGAGAATTACAAACTTACTGAAAAAATTCAAAATGACGATCATGATAACATGGTCAGGAATTTCTCAAAACTAGAAGTTGATAATCTGAACCTACAATTAAAATATCAACATCTAGAAGAAAGCATAGAAATATCTAATGCCAAGATATCTTCGGATGCTCCTGAGTTTGATACATGTTTTGAATTAGCCAAAAAGGATGAAGTAATTCAAGCTCACTCAAACACGATTCGGAAGTCGAAGGTCCAAATTGCACAATTAAAATCGAACATAAGCGATGTGACCAATACCAATTACTAGAAGTCGATAGATTCTCAAAACTTTCAAAAACAGGGAATTATCAATGAATTACAACTTGAAAATGAGTGGCTTCGTGCTGAAATGTCAAACGCTAAACAACACAATAAAGAATTGTTTGAGTCTATTAAAACAACACGTGACCAAAACAATGAAAGAGTCACTTCTTTGTTAAATGAAATTGAGAATCTAAAGACCATGGTGAAGGGTAAAATGCCCGTTGTTTCATGTGATCATGCAATTTCCAATGTACATGCTTGTAATAAATATGCGTGCGATGCTGTGAATGTTTCTCTTCACCTTAGGAACAATAAGTTAGTTCATAACAACTATCTTAGAAATCTTAAGGATTGTCTGGCCATACTTAGAGAAACCATTGAAGATGAGAGGATTTCTAAACCACTTGATGATGTTATTATTGGTGCGTGCTTCCTCACTAATAGAGCCCAGGATTTATTAGAATATGCCATAGGATCATGCCCCAAGAATGATAACAAGTCGGATAGGACAATTGCATTGCACCCTCTCAGTGGCAACAAGCATGTCACAATTGACTTTCCCCAAACCATGTCACAATCCTCCATCTTGATCACCAGTAAACAAGTAGCAACTAATCAGACTAATGTTCCCGTCATTGCTTCTACAGGAGTAAAAGGTGTATCTAATGCTAGCAAGTCACAGCCTAAGTGCAATACAAAGAATGATAGGACTTTGCCGGCTAATAGTACACTTATGAAGGAAGTAGAAGAATCATCTAGGAACAATAAAGTGATGCTTAGTGAAAGGAATCGAGTTGATTCAAACATTTGTGTTAACAAAGATGTAATTAATTCGAATTCTAATTCTATTTGTAAGACTTGTAACAAATGCTTATTTTATGGTAATCATGATGCATGTGTTGTGTCCTTTCTTAAATCCACTATGAAATCTCCAGCTATGAATGTTTCTAGTGTTAAACGGGCAAAACAAGTATGGAATAAAACAGGTAAAGTTTTTACTAATGTTGGTTATCAATGGAGACCTACTGGAAGGAAATTCACTCTAAGGGAAAAGTGCCTAGTGACTAGGATCACTAACTCTAGAGTTGTGCCTATTAGGAAGTGGAGACCTACCGGTAGACTATTTCCAATAGAAGCAATGAATACCACTCCTAGTTCTAGTGCATCAAAATGTGAATACTCCAGTGAGATATCTGTTACATATGATAATCCAATATTTGTGTGTTTTAACCAAACGGACCCCAATTGTGTGTGGGGCTCCAGCTTTTTCAGTTATCCACGATTGTCTGGTTTCAAATGCAGGTCATACAAATCGTCCTATGGTATTTGGACTCAGGCTGCTCAAAACATATGACTGGAGATCGCTCGCGGCTCAAGAATTTCGTGGAAAAGTTTATTGGTACGGTTAGATTTGGGAATGACCATTTTGGATCTATAATGGGTTATGGTGATTACGTCTTTGGAGACAGTGTTATATCCAGAGTTTACTACGTGGAAGGACTTGGTCACAATCTATTTTCTGTTGGTCAATTCTGTGACTCAGATCTCAAAGTCGCCTTCAGAAAGCACACCTGTTTTGTTAGAGAATTAGATGGTGTTGATCTTCTCAAGGGGAGTCGGGGCACTAATCTTTACACCATCTCCATCGAAGATATGCTACGGTCCTCTCCAATTTGTCTGCTCTCTAAAGCATCCAAGAACAAATCATGGTTGTGGCATCGTCGTTTAAACCATTTGAACTTCGGTACTATCAATGAACTTACACGTAAGGATCTTGTTCGAGGCTTGCCCAGACTTAAGTATGAAAAAGACCATCTGTGTTCCGCCTGTCAAATGGGCAAGAGCAAAAAGCACACCCATAAACCCAAAACTGTCAATTCAATCATGGAAGTTCTTCATACTCTTCACATGGATCTGTGTAGACCAACGAGGATTCAAAGTATCAGCGGAAAGAAATATGTGCTGGTTAGTGTTGATGATTACTCTCGATTCACATGGGTAAAATTTCTACGATCAAAAGATGAAACTCCGGAAACCATCATCAAACTCATCAAGATGTTGCAAGTCCGCCTCAACAAAACAGTTAGAGTCATTCGTACTGATAATGGAACAGAGTTTGTGAACAGACAACTTACTCTATTTTATGAAAGTGTCGGGATCAATCATCAAAAGAGCATTCCACGTACTCCTCTACAAAATGGAGTTGTTGAAAGACGCAATCGCACCCTAGTTGAAGCTGCAAGGACTATGCTCATCTTCTCCAAAGCTCCTATGTTTCTTTGGGCTAAGGCAATTGCCACTGCATGTTACACACAGAACCGATCCTTGATACATCCTCTCCACTGCAAGACTCCCTATGAACTGGTACATGGCAGAAAACCCGATCTTTCGTTTCTTCGAGTTTTTGGTGCACTTTGCTATCCAACTAATGACAGTGAAGACCTTGGGAAACTCAAGGCCAAGGCCGACATTGGTTTCTTCGTTGGCTATGCTCCAGAGCGAAAGGGGTACCGAATCTACAACAAACGTACCAGAGACATAATGGAAACAATCCACGTTACTTTTGATGAGCTGACTGAGCAACCAGTTCCTGGACAATCAAGTTCTGGACCCGTACCTAACCTTTTGTCTCCTGGACCAATTAGTTCCAGGCTTATACAGAATCACATCCCTGCTGCTCCTTTTGTACCTCCTACAAGTGAAGATTGGAAGAAACTGTTCGACCCTATGTTTGATGAATACTTTGAACCTCAACCGATGAATGCTCCTGAAGCTACAATGGTTCAACCACCAGATGGGGTTGTGAATAATCAAGATGACAATAACGGTCCATCCACTTCATTGTCATGGGATTCTGAAGCTCCCACCATCAGTCAATCGGTTAGCACTTCTAATGTCCAACCTTCACCTGTACAGTGAGCGGCAACTATAGATAATACATCTGAAGTTAATCCTTTTGCTCCACCTGATAATGAGCCGTTTGTTAACATATTTGCCCCTGAATCATCAAATGATGTAACATCCTCTGACGAATCTAACACGGCTACCTCAGTTCCATATTCTCAACCCCATGAATACCTTAGAAAATGGACCAATGATCATCCTATAGACAACATTATTGGAAACCCTTCGTGTCCAGTATCTACCCGCAAGCAACTTGCAACCGACGCATTGTGGTGCTTCTTTAATTCTGTCCTTTCTAAAGCTGAACCAAAAAGCGTCAAGGATGCAATGTCCAAACACTCATGGTTCACTGCAATGGTGGACGAAATTCATGAATTTGACCGACTGGATGTCTGGGAACTAGTACCACCTCCCGAGTGTGCTATGATCATTGCTCTCAAATGGATATTCAAGGTTAAACTTGATGAGCATGGAGATGTATTGAAAAACAAAGCTAGGCTTGTGGCAAAAGGATATCGACAAGAAGAAGGAATAGACTTTGAAGAATCCTTCGCCCCAGTTGCTAGAATAGAAGCCATAAGGATCTTTCTCGCAAATGCTACAAGTCAAAACATGGTGGTCTATCAAATGGATGTCAAGACTGCATTCTTAAATGGGGATCTGAAAGAGGTGGTGTACGTATCTCAACCCGAAGGTTTTGTGGATCCAGAATGCCCTAATCACGTGTATCGATTAAAGAAGGCTCTCTATGGGCTTAAACAAGCACCTAGGGCGTGGTACGACACCTTGTCTAAATTTCTTCTGGATAACAAATTCTCCAAAGGCGTTGTTGATCCTACACTCTTTACCAGAAAAACGGGCAAAAACCTCCTACATGTACAAATCTATGTTGATGACATCATTTTTGCCTCATCTGATCCCACAGAATGTGATCGTTTCTCCCAAGAGATGAGTTCCGAATTCCAAATGTCTATGATGGGTCAAATGTCATTCTTTCTAGGACTGCAAATTTCTCAAAACCCCAATGGCATCTTCATCAATCAATCCAAATACGCCAATGAAACTTTGAAGAAATTTGGATTCGACTCCTGTGATTCAGTTGATACTCCTATGATTGAACGATCAAAACTTGACGAAGATGATGTGGGAATTCCGGTCGACCAAGCCATGTATCGAAGCATGATTGGCTCCTTAATGTACCTCAATGCAAGCAGACCCGACCTTCTATTTGCAGTTTACATTTGTGCTCGGTATCAATCCAAACCCACCAAGAAACATCTGGAAGCTATCAAAAGAGTCTTTCGAT
The DNA here is from genome assembly GCA_030686995.1 of Artemisia argyi. NCBI lineage: Eukaryota > Viridiplantae > Streptophyta > Magnoliopsida > Asterales > Asteraceae > Artemisia > Artemisia argyi. The sequence continues at coordinate 57,605 of JARVZY010011398.1, read as the reverse complement.
ACCTTAAAGGAACAATCCACATGGGCCTTTGGTACCCTAAAGAAACTTCTATGGCTCTCACAGCATATTCAGATGCTGATCATGCGGGATGTCAAGACACTCGTCGCAGTACATCTGGGGGTGCACAGTTTTTAGGGAATAAGCTAGTCAGTTGGTCTTCAAAGAAACAAATGAGTACATCTATCTCCTCCACTGAAGCTGAATACATTGCTATGTCATCGTGCTGTGCCCAGATCCTCTGGATGCGCTCTCAACTTTTTGACTATGGCTTCATATGCAATAAGATTCCCATGTAGTATGACAACAAAAGTGCAATTGCACTCTGCTGTAACAATGTCCAGCATTCAAGAACTAAGCATATTGACATTCGACATCACTTCATCAGGGAGCAAGTTGAGAAAGGAATTGTGGAACTTTACTTTGTGAGGACTGAGTTCTAGCTAGCCGATATCTTCACCAAAGCACTCTCTAGGGAACGTTTTCACTTCATTCTCCCACGCCTTGGTATGAAGAGTCTCACACCTGAGGATCTCATTTGTCTTCAGGAAGATCAAGAGGAGTAAAGGGGTTGCCTCGCATATCCTTGTATAGTATCCAATATAGAAAAATATAAAATCTATAAAAAGCATAAAAATCTGAAAAATCACAAAAATCCAAAAATATTCTTCTCACGACATGTCTCTTGTATAATCGATATTATGTACGTTTCTAGAAATGTCATTCAATAATGACACGAAATCATACATATGCTTGAGCAAGAGTTTTTCGGTTCAAATACAGTTGTTTTAAAAAACATGTCGTATCTCAAAACATTCTTAAAAATATGGCTTGCAGTCATTTCAGGCTGTAACCCGCGCTTAAACTTATGGTTTGTAGTCATTTCAGGCTACAACCCGGACTTCAAAATTATGGCTTGCTATTACTTCAGATAGCAACCCGGTTTTCAAAAATGAGGAAAACACGTCGCCAAAAAGACGGTTGTTCCTAGTAAAGGGTGCCGTTCATCCGAGCGTGAATTACTTTATATTCATGCACCCTCGATCTAATGTACGCTTCAATGCATTATTTCTAATGTACGCCTCAACACTTTCGAATATCGATGCACATATTGAGGGGGAGCAAAAGGCGTTTGTGGAAGTTATACCAAAGACCGACCATTTATCTTTATGCATGGAGTTATAAGGTTGGTTAAGGTTAGGTATGAGTTCCCATGATCCACCAGAACCAGAAGGATCTTCCCAGGGACAATCCATAGATAGATTAGAAGTCCTTAGGAATGATTGAAAAAAGGAGTAAAGTGAGAAAGGGAAGAGTGCGGATTGAGATAGAGCTAGGACTGGAACAAACCCAACAAGGTTCTAGTGGTGAAGTCTCGGTAAGCACTGAAGGGGTTGAAGAATGAAAAAGAATTGAAATGAGAAAGGGTGAAAAGAAATAGCCCTCCAAATATTCAACCTTAGGGCAGAAACCGGGTTCAATTCATAATCTACTGGCGGTTACTAAGGTAACACCGGTATTGAAGACAAGACATCATGGACCCAGTGACGCACTGCACTAAACTTCCCAACCACTCAAGTTCTCTTAAAAGAGCTTGTTTCATTCTCACGGGGAACCCTGTGCAATGTATCGACAGCTCATTGAGAGCTATGTTGATAACTAAAATAGGAGACGCCTCCCCAGTCTCCAGGAGCGGATCAAAATGCACTATTGAGTCTAGAGCCAATGAGATCATCCATAAATCTCGTTAGGACACACTTCCAAATATGCTTATTGTTTCACACAATGTGGAAAATAAGATAAAATATTTAGAGTCCTACGCATTATCCTTGTGGTATTGCCAGAACATCCGAGTGATATGTAAATATTCACAATGACGATGGATATCCTTCTAGAGCGAACATCTTTCAAGCTCTTGGTAGGTGACATGTGAGATCCATCTTGGATCAATGATCAAGTGACAACTGGAAAGCAACGATGGTGCGATTCATAATTGAGTCAAACTTGTTCCAAGATATGGATTGACTGATACTTTTGCCAAAACCTCTCAATGTGCCCACCAACTAATCTTTCGAGCACATTGATTGTGTACAATATCCTTCAAACAAAAGTATTTTTGATGGAAATGTGATTCTAAATACCAAACTCTCGTTGTGTCTCAAAAATGTTTATCATAGGACACACGAGTGATTTCTATAAATCTATTTCTCATCAATCCGTGAATATTCATTCACCGATTCACTCTATCGTGCTGTCTGCTTTGAGACGTTACGGTATGAGAACATGCTAAGTATGAAGACTCCAAAGTGGATTCTTTGGAAAATTCATTACTACAAGCTGGAAATTCCTGTCAAGGAGAGTCTTCTTTAAAAAAGACTCTACCTTATCACAGGTCGGTTTTCACAAAACCGGAGGGTAGTCTGTCCTCGCAGAACGAATGACAAAGCCATGTTCGTTCTCTATCTTTATTGCTAACTGTTTTATTTCAGGGACACATATAAAGATGGCGTTGATGGCTCCAGTTTCCAGCTGAATCGGGTCAATCCATACCTCATACTCACACATCCTCCACACTATCAATGAAGATGAGAGACGTGCTACAACAAAATGTTGAGAGACTTCTAACAACGTTTCCGCAACTCTGATGAAAAAGTCTCCTGATTCACAAACTCCTATGCAACGTCTCCAGATACAGAAGGGTGTGAGCATGATGGTCCCTTGTCACTACATCACATGAAGGCAATACAACCATGGATGAGCTTGGAGATTTACTTTGGCTGATGATCTCAAAGAAGCTCAAATATCACATATCTCAAAGGAATTCAAATCACAAGTTCTCTTGCTTGAAGTACGAAGTGTGTTGAAAAGAGAAGAATCAGATCCTACGAGCTACAAAGACTAAAGAATGCTTAAAGACCAAAGATCTTAATTTCAAAGGTGACCTCGCTTAGGGGGGAGATTGTTAGGAATACAAATATTCCTGTAAAAGTCTCGGTCACCTAATGATTGTAATAGCATTAAGTTATCTCGTAGTTAGTTTGTTTATTAGTTAATTAGTATTAGTTTAAGTAACACCGTGGAAGAAGGACGGGTCTTCACCCACTATATGCCTGATCCACAGCCCGGGAGTGGGCGTTATATTATAAGTATAAATACCCCTCTCCACATGTGGAGAGGGTTGGACCTTCACTTAATCTCAATCTAATATTTCCTTTTTTCTCTCAAGGTTCCTTTCTTTCTTTCTTTCCTCTCCTCTTCTTCACTTTCTATGCCTCACAAAACACAACATGAACATGTTTCCTACATAGTTAGTATTCTACAGGTTAGATGTAGAGATCTTCGTTCCACTCGAACTAGCCACAACAGAAGCATTCTTCTTATTGCCATCCACTTTCTTAGGTTCAGGAGGAGTCTTTTTGGGTCGATACTGAAACTGCTTACCCACAACAGGTTTAGGAACCCCTCCTTAACCCACACCGGGATGTTAGTCAAATCCTCTTTAAGTAGGTTAGTGTTCAAAGTCCATGGTTTGAGAATAATAGGAACATTTCTAATCAACCAAGGACCATTTTCAAGCACCTCATCAACACCTTTCTTCGAGTTGAACTTAAAGAAGAAAAACCCCTTAGAATTCATCATTACCTTATGTATACCAAACTTACCCCACGCATTGCGTACATAATAATCAACAACAGGAAATGCAAGGCGTTGACCAAGGAAATACCCATAAAGAGTATTCTCAAACTTCGTGTTCACCTCTTCAACCACTTTCATAGGGACAGAAAGATCCATGCCATTTGCTTTCATGCTACAGTCTAGCCTACGAAATTTATATGTGTGTTGCTTATGCTCATTAGAGGTAGCACTAGCATATGATGTAGGAGGTTATTTCAAAGCATCCACGCCAACCTTATCAATACCAACATCCCCATGTGTATTCATATCAACCTTATCAGAACTATGAGACTTGTTAGAAGCCCCATGTGGACCATTCGGATCATTAACTAAAGGATCAAGTGAAACCTGCTTCACTTGATTATTCTTGTCCACAATCGTAGATAATTCAATATCTCTATCATCAACACTCCACTCAGTAATTAATAATAGGACCAGACGATGCAAGTACAGGCTGATTAGTACTAGGATTAACATCCTAAGGCTTCTTATGTTTCCTCATAGTCACCTTAGACAAATCAACATTCGCACCCAACTCATCCACATCAACACGACTAGGAACAGTAGAATCAAACTTCAAACTACCCCTACCCAAACTACTCTCCGTATTCGCACCCTTCATTTCAGTACAAGAAACAAGAAAACCCTTATTCATCACTTACAACTCTCTCTAACCCACGAACAGCAAACATCAAACAATCAACAATGAACAACAACGCATGCAAACCAATAAGTAATAACAAACCCTAATCGCAAAGATTAGGGTTTGAGTCGACAAGCACAAAGTTCTAACCAGCCCCCATATTAGTCCTCAAAATAATGTTATAAATCAATAGAATGAAGACTTATAAAGGATAATAAACCAACTTGATTGAAAACAGATTGGAAGGATAGAAAAAACCAAGATTGGTTCAAAGAAACCAAAAAATGATTTTATGAAACCCTAACTAAACGATTACACCAAGCAACCAAAAAACGTATGAATTAGGCACCGAATCTGGTCAGTTTAATGAATAACAGATTGCTAATCAATTAAACTTACAAATCCATGCTAAAAACACAAGATTATGGTCGAATAAGATGAAAAAACGATTAGGGATGTTAGAGTTTTAAAAAATCGCCAAAGAGAGTCGATGTTAGGGTTTTTTGATTGTCCCATATATGTTTTTTTTAGCTAACACTTTTTTTAATCAACCTACCAATATTTTTATAAACACAAATTAATTAAAGAACATGAATCATTATAAAAAGAAAAATAAGATTGATATACTTAAATGTTACATTTTACTTGATTACAAGTACAAAAACACATGAAATAATCATATATCTCTAAAGGACGCAAAGTATCTTCATGTATAATCGTGTTCATTCACTTCCCGGTCTTGAATGATATCATCATCTTCATCAATCAATCTGAAACAGGCATGCACGAAACATAAATGTATTATCATCGTACCGTTTCATTCATTTTATATTAACCATAAAACATGTATGTACCCCTTCCAAAAACATAAATGTATTCCTTCAAAAAAGCATAAAAAAATTTATATCAACTATAAAACACATAAAATATAAGTGCGCGTCTTCAAAAAACATATATGTTTTGAAGATGTATGTTTGGAACATACATGTTTTGCACAATTTAAAACATATATGCATCCATTTATCCTTGAATCTATATTAACATTAAAATATATAAACATACATCTATCATTGAATCTATATTAACCTTAAAAAAGTAAGGTCTTATTACAAAAAACACAAGTATACAAATAATAAGTAAAACATATATGTTTTGAACACGTATGTTTTAAGCATACATGTATGTTTTGAACATACATGTTTTAAGAAAGCCTCACATATATGTTTTGAACATACATGTATTAATCATTTTTTAACTTACAAACAAAAAACATGCTCGCATAGAAAAGGAACATGAGTGTAAAATACTGAAGAGGATTATAATTGTAAAAAGCTAAAAATTTCTCAAGCACATGGCAGTAAAAAAGACCGAACATATAACATAGAATTTTCATCGTCATTTAAAGTTGTTTGATCCTTAAGCAATTTCATGAAAAAAATAAATTAATAAAATAATAATCAACTGACTTAATTACAGATAGAAAATGGTTTTAGTTTTTCATATGTATTTTGCTTTTGCATATTGAAACCAATATTTCATTATCAGGTGACAAAAGTTCATCTCGAAAACCATTTTCGAGATCGAAAAAAAATCAATGTACACATAATAAATTGAAAAAAAAACAAAAAACAAGATATAGCTAAACATAAAACTTATAATACGGATGGAAAAATATACATGAATCTGCACCCAACATCTTATCTTGAACCTGAATTATAAAATAATACAAAATCATAAGAATTATAACAAAACAACACATACAAATTAAAAAATATATAAAATAATAACATTCTTTAACAAATCACACAACAATCAGTTGCTTCGACAAATATTTGATTGTTTATCATTTGAGAAGCATATCACTATAGGAACCTACCCCAACAATTTAAAATTCTAAAACTATAAATTTAAACCGACCAAGAAAAACAAAAACTATAAACCGATCCGGAGAGTAAAAGGTTGCGTTAGATCTCAGAGGTTATAATACATGGTTTGTAAGAGGTTGTGATTGAGAGGGAAAATGAAGATATAAGGGTGGCGGCTGGGTTATTCAATTTCTTTAGGTTAACGTGAGAAGGAATAGGTTGTGTGACAAATATTCAATGGTGGTTGGTTGTATAAAACATGATGATGGTGATGAACAATTAGGGGCGGCTAGGGTTTGAGGTGAGGAAGAGATGAAAAGGATAAAGGAGCAACAGTTTTAGAAGAGAGGAGTGTCTGATGAGTGGTTTTTGAATAGCATTAATACCAAATTCCACTAATACCTTTTTGTTATTTAATGTTTAAAGGGTTTTTCTAACTTGTTCTCTAGGGGCACAAGTTAAGCACACCAAAAGTACAACAAAAGTACACTGTGACCTACATAAAAGTACACTTGTCTGTATTTTATGTGGATCCATATGTACTATTTCGTGGGCCCCTGTGTACTTATAGTGTGCTTAACTTGTGACCCTAGAGCACAAGTTAAAAAAATCCATGTTTAAAATTCAGTTTCTGATTTATTGCAATTATGCCATACAGCATGTGAGCCATTGATCAACTCATCCTAAGGTTAAAAATTGGTTTTCGCAGTTATTGCAGATAAAACTGGTTCTCGTAAGAAAGTTACAATATATATATATATATATATATATATATATATATATATATATATATATATATATATATATATATATATATATGTTGCAAAACAAGGCCTACAAGGCCGATTAATCGCTGATTAGGTGCTAAAAGGCAATAAACCGTTCCGATTTCTGTAAATCGGTCAAACAACTTAGTCAACCATGGTCAACGACGGTTAATGATGGTCAAGCTTGACCGAAACCTTCAAACCATGGTGAAAATCCCCAAAACTCACCATAAAATTGTTTAATAAGTTATACTTGTTTATATCTATTTCAACATGTTTTTTTAAGAAAAATCTTGCCTGTAATACCAAAAATTTGCCGGAAATACCTAAACTTGCTGGAAATATAAAAAACTTGTCAAAAATGTCAATCCGATTAAACACGGATTAATCCCGACTAGACCGATTACAAGTGTTAGCCTCGCTTTTTTATAAAGATAACGTCACACAAGTGAATTGGACTAGATTAGAAACTACAAGGACTACTATTGTCAAGAAGGCAAACATGTAGTGTTAGGAGCCTATAAATACCCCTCATGACTCTCCATGGGGGGTGTGGGAAAGTGTGTGTAAGCTCCATTTCATTTCATTTCTAATAAAACACATAGTTCTCCACCTTTCTCTCTCCAGAATAATGATGTATTTCGATCAACCCCGACCTCCGGAAGGTGTTTCTTGGTCATAACAAGTGGCATCAGAACTAACCAGGGGCGAATCGTGGTGTTTTTGGGTGAAAAATCGTGTTTTTTGGTGTTTTTTCTCGAAAAAATTACGATCTTATCGAGTTAGGATCGTGTTTTTCGAGTTAATATGAAGTTTTATCAAGTTAGGGCTACTGTTTATCGAGTTAGTGAAAAAGTAGTACCGAGTTTGCTAGCTGTTTATCGAGTTACAGTTCTATCGAGTTAAGTGGTCAGCTTATCGAGTTAGCAAGTTGGTATCGAGTTCTATACTTGGCGAGTTAGCCATTTTTAGCGAGTTACCTAAACACCTTATCGTTTATCGAGTAAGGTTTTGTTACTTGTATCGAATTAGGGGAAACTCTACTTAGTTGTTTACTGGTTATCAAGTTAGGAATTCCTATCAAGTTAGAAAACTTTTCGAGTAACAGAAGCAGTTTCGAGTTAGACAACTTTTACCGAGTAACAAACTTTACCGAGTTAGCAACCATTATCGAGTTAGCAACTGAAGATATCGAGTTAGCAACTGAAGCTATCGAGTAAGGCTTTATCGAGTTTACAACTTTTATCAAGTTAGAGCAAGTACTAAGGTTTACCGAATTTAAAAAAAATAAATAAATAAATAAAAATAAAAAAAAAAAAAAAAAAAAAAAAAAAAAAAAAAAATTAGCGGGAAAATTTGAGTAAACTTTATTTTTTACAGGAGACTAATCGTTCAATTTTTACGCGAGATTCAAATTTTTAGGCCAAAATTCAAATTTTTTTCGGTGAAATTTGGCGTAAAAATTTTCAAAACTCAAATTTTTCTGGTAACCTTAGAATTGCATTTCACGGTGATTTCCAAATTTTGGGAGCAAAAATTTTCAAAGTCCATTTTTGGAGGGAAAATTCGAAATCACTCAGATCAACGAGATAGAATTTCATACTTCACCAAAAACACACCACATATTGCTTAAAAGATCCTGATCAAGAATCATAATTAAATGACAACGGCTAGTATCGGATTTTGTGATTATGGGGATAATTCTTTATCACTTTTCTGGGTTTAAAGTTCATTTCAAGGGCATGTGTACTTATTTATCTCAAAGTCTAGGGGTGGATGGATGCATGACTTTCGAAGATACTTGTTTGTGCATTCACTAGTATTGATAGTGACAAAGACTTGGATTATTTAGTTTTCATAGGTCAAGGGGTGGATGGACGAAGACCTAGATAACTATCACTTAAAGGAGTTACGTTGTAGTGCTCAGTGTCACACGAAGTTGTGGATAATCAAGAGGTGATGTACGTCTTATACTTGATGGTTGGTTGGTTGAAGAGTATAGAGTACACAGAGATTCGATGGTGTATGAACTCTCTACACTGTTCTTAGTCACACCATAGTACAAGATTAAGTCACATATCTACGGGATGTTTACTTCATTTTCAGATTTGTTATATTGGGTTGTTTCTCTAGTCAGAGGTTATTTACTAGCTGGTTGGAATTTGAAGAGGTCGCTTATAGGTTGAAGAGAAGAGAGGAGATTGTAGATAAAGAGAGTCATATCTTAGCGACATATACTCACAGAATGTGCTCCAAAAAGCTGTTATAGCTTCTAAATTGCATTAGAAGTGTAAAGTACAGGTAATTGTATGGCATGTTGTCACACCCCCAAAATCGGGTCCAGCGGAAGCATACGTGTAGCTGGGGTGTAACTCAATTGGTATTACAACACAAGTTCAAAAATGGTTTTCACTTCAATCATTTAGAATAAAATAGTTAAGTCAAAAATATTGTATTTACATTGTTAAAAGTAGTGCGGAAGTAGGCCCTTAAAATAGTTTAAAACGGTCCCCATATAAATAATCAGAGTCTTCTATGACCATGCCATGCCCTGCCAAAACCTCCTGTAGCGTGCCATAGGTTAAAACCTGAAAATACATGCTAAAGTGTCAACACGAGGTTGGTGAGTTCATAGAGTTTGTTTAACAAATAAAGTTTATAGAAAAATGATCACACAGCAAAGGCATCGTGAATCCACTCAGTTACAAGTCCCGCCATAAGAGACTTGTAACCTGTGTGTTTACAACCCACTGCTAAAATAGTTTATGTCTGGTAGTCAAGCACCTGTGGTCAATATAGTTCACAATATGGATACATAGTATATAATAAAGTATGTGGCAAGGCTCCTAAAATAAATAATATGCGTTCCGTAGACAGGGGAACGAGAGGTTGGCCGACCTCTAATAGCGCTATCCATACTACCTACTGCCCCACACAAGGAGGCCGCACGAACGGTACGTATAAACTGGAGTGCGAACGGCAAACCAGCAGGAGACTAACAATTGCAGATGCACGAACAGTACATCATTCACAAACTATTACATAGTATAAAGTCAAAGTTACTCCGTAGACAGGGGAGATTTTATGTTGCTCCGAACATGGGAGACTTGATAATGCTGCTCCGTAGACAGGGGAGACTTTGCACTGCTCCGAACATGGGAGACTTTAGGTTATAGTACGTACGGTACTTTAGGGTCAAAAGTTTAAGTCAAGTTCAAAAGTCAAGTCAAGTTCAAAAGTCAAGTCAAGTTCAAAAGGTCAAGTAGTAATTCATGTAAAAACGAGCATGTATTCTCCCCCAAAAAGTTAACAAAACAATTTAAAAGAGTAGGGGCTATGACTCACCTGGTGCGATAGCTATGAAGACAAAAGTGGTTACACAGAAATGAGGTTCGATCTCTAACCGCGACCTATAATGAACGAATGATACGATCTACTTAAATTATGAGAGGATGCGATGAATGTACATGCACATGAAGCCTATACCACTCGTAGTTTGAAAATAAGTGTTGGCGTTGATTTATAGTGTTTCCATAACTTAAGAGAATATGTGCTATTAGAAGTTGTCAAATATATATATAGTTCGCCTAGTTTCAAAAGTGTATATCTTGGTCGTTCGTTTTCTACGTTCTTTACATCCCCGGAATCGTAGGACAACATACTAACCTATTATTGATAAGTCGGAATGGCTAGATCAAGTTTTATGCCCAAAACAGCCCGTGACAACTGTTCATCAGCAAGCAGTTTTTCAGAAAACTAGTTTTCGTCGTTAAATTCGGAAAATCATATCTCCTTCGTTATAAACTCTTTTTAATCGATTCTTTCGCCTACGGCTTCGTTTTTGAAAGTATTTTCTAAAAATATTATCAAAGGGTACTGTGTAAAAACGGATTTTTCTGGGTTAACCAAAATGGGACAGAAGGTATATTTACTTGTTCAAAACCCATTTTCAAGACTTCAATCTAGTTTCTAACATCACCAAATCACTTTCAAACACCACAAAGCTAGTCTAATCCTACCATACACCTTCTTAGGGTGTCATGGGTTCCTAAACATCATCACCAAGCTACTCTAACAAGGATCTAACAATAATCTATTTCTAGTGTTCAAAAGTTAGATATATATATAAATGAGTGGTATATACTAACATATGCATGTAAACCTTGTATGAAATCATATGAACATAATAAGAACATGAAGAAATTATGAACAAAAGTTTGACAACTTACATAGAAAGATTTGTGAGCTTATGGAGATGAAAACTTATAAAACCTTGGGTTTTTATCACAAAACCCAAATAAGAACAACAAAAGGGACAAGATTAACACTTGATCTTGGAAAAATTATGGTTTCTTCTTGTGTTCTTGGGTGAGTCGATTTGTACACAAAAGGGAGAAAGGAAAGATGAGTTTTTAGTTTACTTGAACTTGAAAGAAAGAAAGAAAATGTGTAAGTGTGTTAAATAAATTATGAGATGAAAGTAATATATATTTGGTCTTACACAAAAGTTGGTCCTTGGTCTTAGGGGGGGGGGGGGGGGCGGTTCACAAAGGAGGGAAAGAGGGAAGAATGTTGGTGGCTAATTAAATGAGCTTGTCCCCTAGTTTAAGTATTAGTTAGATCTTTTGTGTTTTAGTTGTTATCGGGTACCGAGTTAACTAAAAATAAATGTTACCAAGGTGAAATAAAATACGACAAAGTTGTAAAAGTTGTAAAATAATATTCCTGATGAGAATCGGGTGTTAAAATAATTATTGGGTTGAAATATCGCAAACCGACGGAGTTATAAGCTCCGACCGTAAAATATAGTAATTGATTTTTAAAACACCGGGTAAATTAATAATAAAATTTTTATATTATTATTATGAGTATAAAAATGTGTTAGGACCATAGTTGGAATTATCGGATCAATTATTCAAAATAATAGTTCATAAGATAACGTTTATTAGGTAAATAACCGTACGTTTACAAAAATGACGCAACCCACGTATAAATGACAAATTTTCTCCGGAGGTGAATAGTGTTTTATGAATAGTAAAATTTTAAAACGCTTCTCAGAATATCAAACTGACCTCAAAAATGATGAATAGTAAAATGATGAATAGTGATCGATGAATAGTAACCGATGAATAGTAAATGTGAAAGTTCGGGAAAAGACCAGAATTTACGAGTTGTGACACATGTACACAAGATTATGATGATTCCGATAACTCGCAACCATCAGGAGGGAGAAGAACATGCCAAAAGAAGTAGTGTTTCATCTTCAGTACGTTGGTTGATCGAGGGAACTGTGCTTAATACCAGAGAAGTGCCATGAGGTACCAAGTATGTGTTCATCAAAGCTTATTACCAACCTTCTATGCAATGTTATGTGAGTTATGTTGTTATGCTGTTACCCGAACGACAACCATGTTCCTACACTTTTGAATCTACTTTATCCGATGCGAGATGAAAGAAGAGTTGTCGGTTCTGGAGGGAGCAGGAAAATGAATAAATGCTCACTAGTTAGGAGGGAGTAATAACCTAACTAGACCATTACATTTGAAGTTCAGAGCTATAAAGACCTTTGCCGTCAATGTCAAAGATCATACGCCGAGATCGTCGGAAGAGAGAACTTCAAGTCTGCCTCATATCTAGACTGCAGAGACTCTGCTCTTCAACAACGTCAACATAGTTTACTATTGTTGTAATTTACATTGTTTATGTATTTATATGTCTCATTGTAACCATTCACGTGTGACGATATCTTGGAGGGAGATTGTTAGCCTCGCTTTTTTATAAAGATAACGTCACACAAGTGAATTGGACTAGATTAGAATCTACAAGGACTACTATTGTCAAGAAGGCAAACATGTAGTGTTCGGAGCCTATAATACCCCTCATGACTCTCCATGGGGGGGGGGGGGGTGTCGGAAAGTGTGTGTAAGCTCCATTTCATTTCATTTCTAATAAAACACATAGTTCTCCACCTTTCTCTCTCTACTATCTCTCTCTAGAATAATGATGTATTTCGATCAACCCTGACCTCCGGAAGGTGTTTCTTGGTCATAACAAGAAGCTAAGGGGGTCGACTTCCCAACTACCGATTCACGATTTTTGCAACCATGCTTATAAGTTTAATGTCTAATTTATTTGACTTACAAGTTATTATTTATTTCGAGCTCACGAGTCCGAGTCATCACCCTCGGATTGTTATCATAATTAAATAGTGTCTTAATGTTCCATTAGAGCATTCGCAGCCATAACGTGATCCTCGCGTTAAAGGGATTTTTGGCCTGCGTTAAGTCGCGTTACGGATGTGGCCTCCTGCGTTAGAGTCGCGTTAACGCACCACGTTAGCGTGCTAACGCTGAGTTAACATAGAAACTTGTATAAAATAATAATAATAAAATTGTTTTACCCCCCTCCAACGTTCACTTTTCTAGCCGTTGGTTTTCAAAAAAACTTTTCACTTTCACCCCCTCAATGCTTGAAGCTGTTGCTTCACATGATTTGTGGATTTGGCATGCTTTTTTTGGTATGGCAGGGGCAAATAATGATATTAACGTTTTAGATAACTCTAACTTGTTTGACAACATTCTTGCTGATGAATCCCCAAGGGCACCATATACAGTAAATGGAAGAAGGTATGAACAGGGGTATTACTTAGCTGACGGAATTTACCCGCAGTGGGCAACTTTTGTCAAATCTTTGTCGGCAACGACTGATGAGAAACATAGCTATTTTAAAAGGAAGCAAGAAAGTGCACGCAAAGATATCGAACGTGCTTTTGGCGTGCTTCAAGGACGTTGGGGTATACTACAACAACCAGCACGTGCATGGAAAATTGTCAAGATACAAAGAATCATGTATACATGCATTATTTTGCATAACATGATTCTAAAAGATCAAAAATTTACACTCCACGAGTATAAAAGAATGTGGGTGGATCCGGCACCACATTTGAGTCAAGAAAGGTAGATCGACAGGTGTGATACGCAGAGGCGCAAGACAAGGGAAATGCGCGATGCAGGCGTGCATACTCAACTCCAACGAACCTTATGGAGCATGTTTGGCAGAAACTTCTTCAACGCCAACAACAACATGAAGAAGAATATTTCGAAGACGATGAATAAGTAGTTTTAATTCGTATGGTTTAATTTCTTATGTTTCGGTTTTTTTTTTTTTTTTTTTTTTTTTTTTTTTTTTTTCGTTGTTGTTGTTATTTTAAGCTTTTTTATATTTTGTATTGAAATGTTTAAGTTTTAATGTTATGTGGTTTATTAATTGAATTGTTTGTTTTAGTTGAGGGTAGAATTTGAAAATATTTGAGTTAAAGCTGAGTTATTGTTATAAGTGTTTTTTTCTGAGTTAAGGTTAAATTGTTAAAGCTGATGTGGCGCTGACATGGCGCTGAGTTAACCTATAACTTGAGTTACGGATGGAGGTGCTCTTATAGCCAAAAGTTACAGCGTTGTCGAAGTCAACAGAAAGTCAAAGTAACTCCGACTTTACACAAACCAAACAATATATATATAACATCCAAGTTTTTTATTTCTCGGCCATCTAATCCTATCGGCACGGAATAAATCCAACGTCAACAACAACAACAACAACCACAACAATCATTTTCGGCCGAGACCCTAGTGGTCTCGGCTCTCATCTCCACGGCAGGCCGTAACCACAGCCAACAACCACCAGCTTTAGTAATGATAACCTAATCCAGTTTTTCCTAATCCTTAACTTCAGCTCAAACCCATTCAACCTCAAATCAAAACCAAATCCAGTTCACCCAACAACCAAAACAAATCACAAGAATATCAAGAATACTATATAATCAAAACAATAAAAGTCCAAGGTCACCGTGAGCTTGGCTCACAACTTGTTTGAACTCGACGTACAACAAAACGATACTAAGTTTCTTTTTATTCATTTCACGTTTTTATTAACTCAAAAACATTAAAACCCGTTTATATTTTAGCCCAAAAACCAAGATCTAAACTGAGTTGACTCGTATACGAGTCAACTCGCGTGTGGGTGTCGTGTGACCTACCTTCCTTCTAGATATATTCGTTTGGGGATGGTTTTTGTGATGGCGGTGAGATTGTGGGAGTGGCGTTCGTGCGATGGTGAGGGTGGCAGCAAAGGGGTGGCGGCTAGGGTTTATAGAGAGATGATTTATTGATGATGGTGATAAAATGAAGGAGTGAGGTGGGGTTTTGGGTATATAACCCTACAAGGACCATTTATGTATTCTCGAAAATTGTCTAGGGGGCGCAAGTTTATAAACACAAGGACCATTCATGTATTTTTCTTAAACTTCTCCGACGCTCATTTACGAGCTCAAAACTTATACCAGGATTACCCAAATTGTTTTCTAGTTCGCGCCATTAGTTCTGACATAGTTTTTCCATGAAATTTGATTATAAACAAGTAAGGCGGCGGCCGGCCGCGCTGCGGCCTAGCGAGGTTAATTGAAACCGACTAATGAGATTGGAAATGGGGACAACGACACAACCTGAATAGACAACCAATTCAAAAATACATAAGAAAAGATGCTCCAACAAACAATTTTATAACAAAACCTACATTTGCTAAAAATTATACGATTACACATTTTATATTCCCTATAGGCCATATATCAATACATGTCTCTTATCTCTCATTCTTGTGTAACAAAACTGGAAATGAGGATTTGACAGATAACAAAACATGATACATTAGCACAACATAAAACGGCAATGCGTATAACACAAATACCTATTTCAAAACAGCGAAAAAAATACACCAAACACCCTGGTTAACTTCAAACAGTGAAGATGAATGAAGCTTTTGGATCTCGCCATACCTATCGAAGGTTTTTTTTAATTATTTCTTTTAGACTGGACAACAGGACAGTTGGATCATTTGAGGCAGATCAAAATAGCTCAAGAATTTTGGCGAGGAAAGCACCAAGCAAATTCTATTTTCTTATTCCTAAGTTTAGTGCTCACTTGCTGTCTTTCCAAGGGCTATTTGATACTCACTTGAGTGCTGCAGCAAGAGATGTATGCCACTGAATTTGGTGTCGCAACAATGCACATGCCATTAAGAAGTTGTTGATCTTTCAATTACGCGCTAAGCACCAACTTCAGATATGCTAGCTCTCCCTCCTCTTTCTGGTCCACGTACTCCTCTAACGACAGTTAACCATAGGGAAATTGTAAGGTTGCTTTCGCCTGGATCATAAAGAATATTTCACAATAGGTCAAGGTTAATGTCATAAATCTGGGCGAACCAATACTGACCAAATCAACAACAGATGGAAGTGGGGAAGTCAAGTTGAGCTTGCAACCATGAGCCACATCAGCAAGTATCACCACCTCTGCTACCTTTTCTGAAAAATAGCATAAAATTCAGTGAGCCAAGAATATCCTATCATGATCAGCGAATACATGTAATTGCAATTAGAAGAAAGAGAGTAGATAGCAGTAGTGAAGCCAATAGTCGAACCAAATTTCTTGTTTTCCTGGTGTCTGATTCTTTTATTCAGAATCATGTTGTTTTTTCCAGATAGCATGAAAACAACCTTATTTGAACAACAAAATATAATCATCCATGTACCTTAAAAGGAGCGAAAGCATGAAGTATACAAATGATGGCGAAAAAGTGATAGGGTGAACAATGACAATCAATGAACAGTAAATTTCACCTACTCCAGCCTGATTTCAACACCGAATTCACATCTCTCCATCATACAATGGGCTTATTTTTCACTGAATTAAGATCCAATAAAAAAAGTATAAGAAATAAGATAATACGTTAAAAGTTAAACTAAAAGCTGAAATTTTTTAGGGATAGAATAAGCAGTTTGTATAAGAAATTTTATACCCTGTGCTATAATGCAATAACCAAATTACGTAACGGGTCATATAGATAAAAGTTATTAACGAATATAACATGTATTTTATAAAATCACCTAAGCAACTTGTCCATCTGCAACCTCTTGATCAATATATGGTTTAAAAATAGAGAAATAAAAAAAGAAATATACCAACCGATCCAAGAATCGGCCAAATCCTGAACACAACACCTACTTGCCCTCATAACAACAGTGAAGATGCAATCTGTATCAAATACGAACATAAAGGAATTATCATTAGTCCTAAAACTTGCACCATTCAAGATCCTACTTTGACTTAAAGATCCAAACTTTCTAGACCCAACTTTAATAATTGAATTATACAACTATAAATAAACAAATTACAACAGAAAAACCTATGATATTGGGGAGGTAAAAATGAATGTTTTTTTATGTACATAAAAGCATCATGATTTGAGTTATTAGGCCTAAAAAGTATATCTGATTCTAACAGTCACATGCACGTAATTGCTGTTTCAGTTTGTTAAATTCATGGCATTATACCAACAGCTGTTGGGGTATCACTATCCATGTGTATATAAGGTGCCCAAGAATGAAGTTATTATGGGATGATGTCACTGAGGACTATTATATATATTATGTGTATAACCTGTTTTGTTCTAGACGTTCGTTCCTGTTGCGACTCTGGTTAACCAACGTATCCATTGTTTAAACTTTTTTTCGCTGCAGTAGCTATGCTCTACAATATGTATATAACAGAAATAATTGACATTCAAAAATGTATCTGAGAACCAAAAAAATAAAGAACGGCCTACTCACATGTAGATATATTGTAGTGATTCTTACCAATATCATAAGCAACCAAAGGACCTGCCAACGTAGAAGCTTCCCGTGTAAACTACTACAACCCTGTCATTTTCCTTAATTGATACCTGTGACAACAACCGCCGCCGTATCAGTATCAGTTGAAGCAGCAGGTATATGTTTTCATAATTCTACACTTTAATTCATGACTCAAAATGGTAAATAATGGACACACCACCGGCTTATTTAGTTCAAGAACCCGCAAATTAATCGACACGAAATTTTTACTTCACAACACAATTCCAAGAACTGGCATATACATTTTTTTTATAAAAAAACTAAAAACGAACCTCACAAATAGTAGCCGAATGGCTAGCCTCTTTTGCTTAATCCTTCTCATAATTTCTTAGGCACTCATCCCATTTGAGTTGTAACACATTCTCAATATGTATAAGGTATAACAACTATTATGCCTGGAAAAAAATAAGAATGAATTTGGTATAAAGAATTCAGCACCTTTTTTGTGTTTCTGGATTTCTTTTACCAAACCGATTCCCCATCTTCTGTGTGCAGGCAACATGATAGACAGAAGGAAGAGATATTAGATGGCTGTACGATGAACGTGTGGCCTGATTGACCATACAAATTATTAAAACTTGAGGCTTCAACAACTATTACGGCAACTGAACCAAATTCATTAACCCGGATGTCTACAATGCTCGAGAATGGTCAGTATATATTTACCCATAACAATAACAACATTATTGTGTAACGCCTTTCTAAGAAGCCTGCCACACCAATAAGACCACTTTAAGTTCAAAACCGTTGCGATACATACCTGTAAGAGGACGTGACTGGCTGGTCGATGGAGCAGCAGGTGCAGACAAAGTAAATGGAAGTTGAATGAACTGCGCACGCGCATGTGTCGAAGCCGTTTGCCAAGGAATTGATGCATGTTCCTCTTCAATCATCATTGGAGCCGATATGTTTTGGTACGGACTTTTCCGAGAAATGGGTGTGGACACCGGAGAACTTGCGTTCCAACAACCATGTTGATAGTATCCCCGGTCTCACGAATGCACAAAAAAGGTTCTAGAACCACATGGTACAACAAACTGCAAACCCAAAACATAACAAACACGCTACAGATGTTAACAACACCCACCCACAACAAAGCGCATCTAAGAAAATGTATTAACACAAAATTACCTGTGGACACTGGAATCTCATCCAACTTCCTTTTCCCATACCCGCTGACCAACGCGCGGACGAAGATTGCCGATGGCGACTGACAGGCGTCATCTGCAGTAGATCAGGTTCGTCAATCATTATACCATTTGACGATTCTTTGCACAAACAATTCCCAAAGACACTCATATATCACAATCACATAAACATAAACACAAACACAAACACATAAAACTCCCTAATTACAAATGCTAATGACTACCAACATCCTCATATCATTTTAGCACGAACTGTTATACTAAAATTATTATGATTGTCATTCTTAACCAAAGAAGCAATCAAACTAATGGCTTCAATTTAAACGTTTCATTCTCTAAATTTGACAAATCCTAAACCCCAACACAGCACATAACTTATCGCTTCAAAAGTCTAACAATACTTAATCTAAAACACTTATAAAAAAAACTTAGAAAATAAAAATAAAAAGAAAGAAACCTGTTTTTCTTGGAAGAAAGAAGTTTGTTTTCACTGATCCTACGGCTACCGTTTTCAATAGTAGTACTTGCTCCTTCTTTTCATTTATCAGGTACTATCACTTTCGACAATTTCTTCTCACCTGTTTCAATTTAATTCCCAAAAGCCATTTATTAAGAAACACTAAAAGTTAATTTCGGACAATTTAGACAAAGGATTGCGCACCTTATTTTTGTGTTTCTCGATTTTGTAATATTCCCATCTACTTCATCCGGCTGTGGTCTGGTGGCGCGTTTGTGTAGATCGTGTTCATATGTGTAGAAGGTTCAGGGGTTCATTGAAGATAGTGTCCATTGAAGATGGTGTTTCGTGTTCATATGTGTAGAAGGTTCAGGGGTTCATTGAAGATGGTGTCCATTGAAGATGGTGTCCATTGAAGATGGTGTTCATTGAAGATGTGGATAAGTGATGGTTGATGTGTGAACCGGTGATTACGTGGGTGTGTGGGGAAAACTCTGGAAGAACGTATGAGGCGGTAGGTTATTATGGAGAGTTTTTGGACTTGATGTGCAGCAAAGCTGGGCTAGAGAAGGGGCGGGCTTGGGTTGCAGAAGGCCTGGTGGTTTTGGCGGGAAATCAGCCAAGCAAAACGACGTCGCCTCCCTTGTGGTTTAATATCTATTATAATGCGTTTATATTAAATAAACGTGTCCAAACTTATTAGTTTCTCGTATTGTTAGGTTTTCCTAGTTCCGACTCACGTAGGGCCAATGATGATCATCAAATCAATTATACCAAGAATAGATCAACATATAACAATCATTCAGATAACAGATATCAATACGAGCCATATTCCAAAAATAGTCTGAAATTAGTTTCAAGTTAATTATTGGTTTAATTTAGTTTATAACTCAACATTTAAAAATGGCTCCCAAATTACCAGTTGTCACAATTACATAGAGCCTACAGAATTGAAGATTCAAGAGATGGTTAACATATGGGTTTCAGGGGAAAGCTTAATGTCTAAATGTTTAACCATTTATATGCTACATCGAGATCATGGTTGCTTACTTTTATCCCCTAATTGATGATGCCAAAAAGGAGAAGAATATTTACATAGAAGATTGCAACTTGTAGAGTCTTGGTGGTATTGCATGGATTAAGGGGAATTTCATTATCTTTCATACATATTAACTTCAGGGGAAGTTCGTGCTTACTTGGTTTTGTCATTATCAACTAAGGGAAGATTGTTGGGAATTATATTTGAGTTGATAAGACAAAACAATGAAAGATGAGGGAATTATGAAGACAAAGGAGAATTATACAAAAAGATGAAGATTACAGAAGATCTTTTATATGTTAGGAAGATTTTATTGTAGTTATCTTTTGTAACCCCTAGTATCTCTATTATAATACAGGCAATTGGTTTTAATGTGTGTCAAGATGTAAAACACCATGAAAAAGGGGTGTGTGTGTAACCAGGTGTAGGTCTTGTAAAACGCCTAGGTTGTGATTTGTTAAGCCTCAAGGTCAAACCCTTGATCCTTGTTACAAGGTATGTAACATGTACTACATTTGATCACGTAGTATTGGGGCTTATACTGTTTGTAATAGTGGTTAGAGATGATGGCGAATAACCTTAATAATAACAATGATATATTGTTTAATTCCGTTGCTTTGTATATTATTTATCATTGTTATTGTGCTTTATTGTTTATCCTAGATCAAGGTCTAAACAACCTGGAGTCTAAAACGGTCCAAGAACTTATAGATGGCGTGTGCATATAAGTTCTATCATTCCTTGCTATTCTTCTGGTGTTAAAATCGTCTAAGGGTTGATTGGAGTTAAGAAACTGTAGCCCTAAAACGTAATAAGGGCTCGTATTTTAGTTTTCTAAAATAGACGTCGATACGGCATATTCAGGGTCAATACACTGTATTCAAGATCTTATGAGTGGGCTCTAAGAATAGAATATTCTGATTTATTCGTCTGACAACCTTCAGTACGACATATCACCAGAGTTGGATACGTTGTATGTCTTTAGTTCGCAACTTCAGAGTTTGAACTTTAAAACTCATATCACAAATGAGTTTGTATTATGTAATAATCATTACTCGTAAAAAATGAATAAAAAAAGTTTGTGGAAATTATATCAAAGTGTCCGTCTATTGAAAGATAAGAAATTTCTGATCGCGATGGTGTATTTTTTTAAGCTTATTGATTTCCGTTTAAAAGATATTTTGTTTTCAATAAAGTGGGTGGATTTTTTATTTTATTCTATTTTATTTATTTGTTTAGTGAAAAATAAATGGCTAAGATTTATTCATTTGACTTTTAATTTTTGTTGATTTTTATTGAACTCACACATTTACTTAATACCATGAGTATTTAAAAGACTTTCAACGTTTCTGACGGTTATGAGTTTCGCCACGAGGATGAAGTTGAAGATGAGAACTCGAGGACGAGTTCTTCTAACGTGAGAGGGAATGATGAGTACGAGATCAAAGAGTTAACAAGGAGTACATGGAGCGATTGGATCTTTACAATGTAATGCAAAAGGACTCGAAAAAGAAAATGTGATACATTTTTTCTTTACAATGTAATGCCTTGTTATTTGTTACGCCGTAGAAGCTAGGCTTTTATTTGTTTTACTTTTATTTTTCTCTATGGTGTAAATGAATGTTTCTTGTTATGCATTCGAACTCTCGAATAAGGATCAATCCTCACATCTTTGTTGCTAAGACGTAAACACATAAACCTTGTCACGCAATAGAGGCATCGAATGTCGTTTCTTCCCTTTTATTTTTTAAGTCGGTTTTTACTTTATTCATATGACTTTTTCCCAAAGACTTACTTCCCTATAAATATAAGTCTTGGTTCATTGTTTAAACATTCAATTATCAATAAACTTTGACTTTTAAGTTTTTAAAATCCTTTGTGATTTTGTTTAACCTTATGAGGGTTTTATTCAAGCTTTTTTCTACGACACATATATAGCATGCTTCCGTTCTACGTCACATATGTAGCACGTGCATTAACTCCCTACTTGTCCATCCAACCCCAATCCTAAATTATTGTACTATCAAACACAAAACCATCGGTTAATCAAGTAGATTGGACATATAAAGCACACTGACACGAAACAGGACATCTTCATTTACCTTGAATTATCAACACAAGCCATTTGCCAATAACACAAAGATGGATGTATTCACCAGAAAACACTTTAAAGTACACAACAAACCACATAATTACTTGATTACTAGTATTGAACATTATACTTAGTTCTATAAGACACTAGCAAAGATGGAAGGTTCATCAGAACTAGCGCCTTTGCTTAAGACGTCCTGCTTATGCAGCTTCTGCGAATCCAACTCGTTCATTGCCATAATCGAATACTGTGTGGTAAGGACGCATAAACACATCACCCAATATCCTGCAAATTAACAAGATTTAATATCTAAAGCACTAAATTATATCTTGTAGTTCTTTCTTAAAATCTCTCAACTCCCTCCGTATATTAAATAATTTCATCTATGTCATCTATATTCGTTATAGTTAAAGAAACATATTTAATTAGAAACTTATAAAACAGCCGGGAAAGATGTTCATATTAATATATCCGAAATATCAACATGTTAAGTATATAGTTTTAACACTTTCTCTACCATATTGACCATCAATTTTACAAATTTTCTAATAAGATTCAACTACTACTATAGTACTATCGTTATAAGTGTGGCATAAGATTATCATTTTCATGAGTTTTAAATACACCAAGGGAAAACTTATATATGTTGTCATGCACGTACCAAAGTGGGCCACGTGGAGGAGGAATATCCAACGGTATGAAACCACTAATACAATGTGCAGCAGGTCCCTCGCCAACCTTAAGTGTGTACTGCAAAACCAAGAGATAAGAAGTTACAGGGGGCATTTGGGACATTCCATTATTAGTGGAAACTTCACATAAAATATAAGTAAACCTGGTCAGGTGTAAGATCAAATTTTTTTCCACCAATGGTAAACGAAATAATAGGCAAAGAAGGAATTTTTGCACAATCAAACATCGTCTCTCCGACCGGGCTCTGTGCCACGTCACATAACTGCAATTTTAGAATATATAAGTGACAATTAACAACAAAGTATATCATATAGAATACTAAATACCAACGAGAAAAATGAGAAAACTCACTTCCCTGTCCAAACCTAAAAGGCTGTCACGTGTCTGATTCTCTGCAAGCTCTTTATGCACCCATTTTACTATCATCTCACATGCTGTGCACATAGGGGAGTTCTCTAATCCAGAAGAAACACCGTCATCCTTGTCTACCACACTCTTAATGGCAATACTGCACGGCATATATGTTATTCAAAATAGGTTATTTGCTAAGGTGAGATCGGCCATTTGCTGAACTGAAACATGTTTTGCCATAAATCTGGAGAACTTTAACACATGATTAGTGTGTCAACCATGGGAAAAAAATATCATTTCAGTTATTATCTCTTTCCTGAAAAACTTGTTTAGTTTATGCATCAAGTATGTTCTGGGAGACTTTTGACCCGTTTGTCCTCTTCCTTACTAGCTACATTTTTCCTTATTTACATGTAATAATTGTTTCGGATAAATCGAATCAAGCCATTCATAAGCGAATATTTACACTTGCCACAAATACTGAATGGCGCTCTGGTAAAGCAAAGAAAGAGGAATGACAAAAAATTACATAGAATCGAAAACGAAGGCTTAGAAATCTGACCTATCATCGCCATTTCCTTGACCAGAACAGAATCCAGCACGGGAGCATACCTGCTTTGGTTGTGCAACCTGTATTGTAAAATAAGTAAGGGGGAAAGTAAGATATTGAAACAAACAATTAAATTATTATTATGTATGAATATTACTGAGTTGTTTACCGTTCCGGCAAGCATATCAAATATTTGGTTTCCGAAATGTTTAACCACTTTCTTACATTCCTCATTAACAAGCCCAGCAGCTCCGATGGCCTGATTTATCTGGTTGATCACCTCCTACAATAGAAGCAAAATAGAAACATTTCAAATACTAGATTAAAGAGTTATCAACAACATCAGGATAACAAGAATTGGAATGGTACATACTGTCGGGCCTGCAATTAATGAGGTTCCTGAATCTGCAATGGCCGAACATCCAGTTTTACAGAACCCTGCAAGAAAACAAGCACGTCATGGAAGATCTAGCAGGAAGTTATTTACAAAAAATTTCAACAGCATACCAGCTGATTTCCCACCAATAAGTACATCGCTCATATCAAACTAGAAAACAAGAATCCAAAAAAAAGATTAGAATACACACACATGTCTATGTATTAGTAAAATAATATAGTAAGCATTAGAAGTTAGTTAAACAAACCTGCCAGTAACCCTTTTGAGTGACTGGAACGTAAGTATGTTCACCCTTGAAGTGTTTTGGATCAACTCCACCAAAGACGATTTCACCCCCTTCGCCTTCCTCGGATTTCCGGTTCAGCCAGAATGAAAATACTTTCTCATTAACTAAATGTTGATTCACCATGTTCTCCCTGTACAATAGATTAATGTGAGATGAAACCATGTCAATATGTATTCTTAAGCCTTGTCAAATTAAATCTATTAATGATAAATTGAGTATCTGTGGAAAGTTTAACTAGGACATCACAAGAGGGGTAAAAATTTTGATATAAAATAGCTAAGCAGCGAAGTGTTTAAACGGGTGAACATTTTCAAATTTCCAAAGGTATAATTTGCATCAATTGGATCATTATTTTACAACACTTCATTTTCGACAGTTAATATACTATATGTACTACTTTGTGATTATTAATGAAGATCAAAGAAACCAAACGCAACCCGCTCAAACCATTCTAAAAGTTTACAGGTTTTTGGCGCGAACCGGATTAAGCCCATCACTAGCTACACGTAGATGCACAGCAAAAGTACCATTTGCACAAGTGATACCTTTGTTATTATGAATTATCATGATTTGGGATTTAATACAAAAAGTCAAAATGTATATTTTCTATGTTACTCCAATAGTGTGAGTCCAAAATCTATTTTGTAAAATAATAACATACCACACTGGGACAGCATTGCCAACAGAGATTTCCTTGAATCCGAGCCCAAGGATACCATCAAATTTGCCAGCCAGAAATGTCGCACCAGGCTCCGTTGTTGCCTCAATAAACATCTAAGTATATCACAGATTTTGGACACTTCAATCCAACCTCTTCACCAGAATATAATAGATGACCTCGAGAAAAAGTTGACAATTTACCTGATCATGCACAACAAGATCACCAACTAGGACATCGTCTTCACTAAAGTACCCAGATATGGATCCACTTCCGTACTGGATTGCAGCAGGCTGTCCTGCTTGGTGCAGGAAAATCGGTTACAATCAAATAGGTATTAGGGTAAACATGGGTCGACTTTGTATATGTTAAATTCCAACTTTGTAAAGTAAAAATAAATTAACACGACACATACATGTTGAAAGTCACGAAACAAATTTAAAAAAAAAAAAAAAAAAAAAAAAAAAAAAAAAAAAAAAAGTTGAAAGTAGTGTTGACTCTTTTGACCCTTTACCCAACTAAAATATAGCTTATAAATTGGATACTGTTATCATTTAGTGTTACAAAATACAATCCACACCTCTCTATTCTACGATAGTTTAGACATCACACAAATAAGTAAAACACTAAATTCTACACGGATAACTCACTGACCGTTCAACTTGTAAGTCCTTGACTGACTTGACCTGTATTTTTTGTGGAAAAAGCAAGATACCTGCAAAGATCAGCATAAACATAACAAATTAACTTCTGTGTATACTCATAGATGTACCATATATCATATATCCTTAATTAACACAATCATACCGACGTTATGCATTTTGAAGATGGCACCCATAAGTTAGCACTACCCGTGTCAAAGATCACTGTAAACTTTTGAGATGGGGTCCCAATGCCAATCTCACCATAGTATTGAGCATCCATGTAGTTCTTTAGTGACACAATATCCGGCTCTTGGGAATTACCAAGTTTATTTGCACTTAGTTTATATTTCTTAATAGACGTCTTTAAAGTATCAAAATCATTCAAACCGAGGTCCGAAGCAATACGATTGGTTTCATCAAATTTCACTTTTTTCAACCCAATCCGAATAAGACCATCATTCGATGTCGAAAAAGCAGGAGTACATAGAAGGGTTGATAAGACTAGGAAAATCGCAATGGTTTCTGATTTAGTTCCCATGTTCACCTACAAGTTAATCCACATTAAAATCATATTAGCAATATGCTAACAGTAAAATAAAATAAAATAAAAACTCATAAGAATGAAAGACACAAGGTCCTTAATTATAAAAAACACAATCATCAATCATAGAAAACGGATGATATTTCTGAGTCAACCTTTGACCATTAAGAATCAAACTAGTCAAAATTATAGAATCTTTTTTATTCGTAGTAGCAAACTTCTACAAAAAATATTTTCTATGTATCAATTGATAAGATTACTCAATTTTCATGATTAATTCCATATCAATTTTATCATTGTGAAACAATTCCCGATTTATTTTCCACCTTCTATTTACACACCCATTTGTAAAGGATTCATGAACAGGGGGGATTTGCATTTTCATGTAAAAAATATAACTTAAAACATAAGAACACACACAAATCTAATATTCATTTCCGATATCATTAATAGATAGAAAGACTTAAAAATCTAAGGATCACAAGTTCACAATGAACCGATAACAGCATTACATGCTTAGATGAATTGCATGCAACCTCATAAAAACATACCTACGATACACGAAAGTAATTTAAAATGTTGAATATTTCTTGTTCCTCATGAAATAAAAACTATGATATGATCAACTGCATGCAACCTCAGCAACAATTGCAACTTTTAAACAGAAAAAACATAGAACATTATAACAAATGTGATCAATGAACTAATTCAATAAAAAGCACAGTGCCTAAAAACCTTAAAAACAGCAAGAAATTAAGGCTACATACCAATGGACTGATGATCGATATGAAAGAAATGAATTCACAAAAAAAGAGTGCGAGTAAATATAAGTGACACAACATAACAAAACTTTTTTAATTGTAACCGTAGGATCATCGGTTACGTGATCTTGTACGTCGATGTTAGAGGCCTACGTGTTGCACTCACAAGATGTTGCAATCTTACTTGGTTTTGCGTGAGCAAAGCTTTAATGTTTTAGAATGAACATGTTCGGCTCACAAATCGTTTAGTTTGATGTTTGGCCCCCTGGTGTTTCTCAAATCGTTTGTTTTGAAAATGCCGGTCGCTCTTTTATTATCAATAAAATAGTGCCACATAGATTAGGCATATTAGGTATATCAGCTAGTCATTTCAGTCAATGCTCTTTGAAATTTATGGGTAACATTTTGTCTAGGCTTTCTAGTTCGGGTAAAGTTCAAGTTAATGGATTTTGATAAAGGATTAGCGAGTCAGAATAATGTAAACTATGTTTGATATGTTTGAATAGACTAAGTATTCATGTCAACCTTGTTAACAAGTATATTAACCAGTTACTTAACCTGCTTATCTAAATATATTGTTTCACTAAACGAGTTATACGAGTTAGACAGATTAAGAAGCGAATTGGTAAGTCGATTTCTTTTTAATCATTTATCCACAGACGACTTATTTAATAAACTGGTTAGGTGTTAGAATCCACATACGATCAGAATTTTGTTTATAATTAAATATAACTCGTCTATTTAAGTATCGGTTTTGGAAAGTATTTCATGTCAGGTGATAAATTGTTTTCTATAAATCTTTTCCCAACTTGTTTTCTATAAATCTTTTCTCAACTTATTTTAAAATAATTGTTTTCTATGTTTGATAAACTAGACGAGTACCCATGCATAGCAACGGAATTTTATAGCGACAAATAATTTATTGATAAAAAAAAGTTTATAGGTTATAAACGAAAAATAATGTTTTGAAACCCGGTTCGACCCGGTTGAACCGTTCCGGTCAAAAAATAGGTCGATTTAAACCGGGTCAACTTGCCAGGTTGGGTCGAAAACGGGTCAAATTAAACCGGGTCAATCCGCCGAGTTTGAAGCGTCTCGGGTCAACCCGGTTTGTGTTTTAATTGGTTGTATTTAATTTGGTAGATATTTTTTTTAATTGGTTGTACAATGTGAATAAATCATTGTACTTTTAAGTAAAGGATAATGTTCTGAAACCCGGTTCGACAACGTTCCGGTCGAAAAATGGGTCGATTTAAACCGGGTCAACTTGCTAGGTTGGGTCGAAAACAGGTCAAATTAAACCGGGTCAATCCGTCGGGTTTGAAGCATCCCGGGTCAACCTGGTTTGTGTTTTAATTGGTTGTACTTAATTTGGTAGATATGTTTTTAATTGATTGTACAATGTGAATAAATCATTGTACTTTTAAGTAATGGATAATGTTTTGAAACCCGGTTCGACCCGGGTAGTTCAACCGGTTGAATCGCTCCGGTCGAAAAATGGGTCGATTTAAACCGGGTCAACTTGCTAGGTTGGGTCAAAAAATGGTCAAATTACCGGGTCAACCCGGTTTGTGTTTTAATTGGTTGTATTTAATTTGATAGATATGTTTTTAATTGGTTGTACAATGTGAATAAATTATTGTAGTTTTAAGTAATTGGGTGTTTTAATTAGAGTATTAATTACATTAATTTTTTCTCACATTTGACTTTCAATACTCAATTTTTCAAGTTTGACCATTTTTCTAATATAGATAGTATAGATTAGTATATGACCTTCCTTGTAATTATGTACTACCTCCGTCCCAAATTTATTGTCCACTATTGACTTTTTTAGTATTTCTTCTTCAACTTTGACCTTAAATATTTTTGTGGGTGTTATATAATATTTGATGCAAAATACATAAATGGATTGAGTTTTAAGTGTACTTTTCAATGGTATAATTTTTCATCAAGTATTATATAACAAAAAATATATATTTACGGTCAAAGTTGAACTAGTTTGACTTTGAAAATTCAAAGTGGACAATAAATTTGAGATGGAGGGAGTAATAGTTTATGGTGTCTATTGTACGTCATTATGTTTGTTGTTAGGTTAAGGTCTAATGACAATGTGTAGTCACGAGGTTAAGCGTATTGTCAAGAGGCATGTGTGTAGTCTCATGACACCATGTACTTTGGGCATAAATACCTCCCACCTCATTCAATGTGAGGTGTGTGACACAATAGTAACAATGTGCGCAGTGGAACGAAAAAAGTCGGTCGATTGGCAAGGGCGATCGATATTGAAATCGGTCGATCCCTCTCTTGGAGTCAAGGTGCTTAAATTCAAACAATCGGTCTAAATCTCGACCGAGTTTGCACATCACAAAACTTAAAAAAAAAAATAAAAAAAAAAAGTTTGCATATAAAAAAAAGTTATATATATATATATATATATATATATATATATATATATATATATATATATATATATATATTTATATATATATAATAAGCCTTTACCACTTTACAACCTTATAAATACCAACCTCAAACACACTTTTAAACACATTATTTCAAACACAATTCAAATAACTTCTCATCCATACTCACCATGTCAAAAAATTACTCCCACATCAAAAGACCGACGATCCCGACTACCCCAAAATACCCTGAATTTGAATTTCTCGCCGGAAAACAACTTCGAATTTACCGGCATAACACCACCACAAAATCGGGGTATTCGTTTTCGTGCACCCGCCTTTGAATATCCATCACGACTACCACAACCGAATCAAAATCAAAACCCGTTTTACGTTAATTGTCCATTTGTTAATCCATATCGTCCTAATATGGATTATCACCAAGAACTAAGTGGGTCGTTGTATCATCCTAACATGGATTTCTTGCAGTCTTGCCAACCGTATCATGATTATTACCCGCTTCGTAGTGCTAATCTTGAAATGGATTTGGAGAATTATATGGCAGACTATCCGACTCAACAATACTCAACCCAAAACTATCTGAGTCACGATGCTTCGATGGGGCAAGGTTTGAGTCGGTTCGTCCACGTTTCCATGCCTGTTGAAGACGATGACGATGTCGAAGATACGTCACCCATCAAACCAAAGAAGCCTTCGAGACATGCTACAAAGACGAAGGACAAAGGCAAAAAGCCCGAACCAGCCAAAAAGAATGAACAATTGACAAAGGCGGAAGAGATCGCGCTTTGTAGAGCTTGGGTTAATATTTCGAAAAATTCCGAGAGAGGAAACACTATCAACAGGCGCCGTTTTTTGGAAGAGTTAATAGCGTACTTTGAAAATGAAACTAGTTCAGAAAGAACGTACGACTCGATCATGACCAAATGGAAGAATAGGATTCGTAATAGGGTTGGGAATTTTTGTGCTATTATGGATAATATCAAGGATAATCATGGAAGTGGTGAGAGTGATGCAGACGATAAAGAAAAAGCTCTTAGGGAATACTGTGTGATTTACGGTCATGATTTTACATTGGAGGATTGTTGGGAAATTTTGAGACATCATGATGCTTGGAAGAAGGAGGTGCCTACTTTCAGAACGAATAGTCGAAAGAAAAAAAAAGGGTTCTACAACTACCTCGGGGTCAACAAAAGGTCCTTTGAATTTCCAATACGTGGATGATTCTGATGATGAGGAAGATACTAGAGAATCAGGACCACAAGGTCGTGACACAGCCAGGAAGAAATCATCATCCTCCTCTCGTGATCTACCATCATCATGGACAAATTCGTTAGCCAAAACCTTTTTCAAGTTCAAGCCGTCAAAACGGAGAAAAAGAAGGACGTGGGAGAGTCGTATTTTAAGTTCAAGGAACAAGAGCTAGCGATTAAAAAAGAGAAAATTGAACTCCAACTAAAGCAAGTGGAAATCATGACCACATCAAAACGGGAGCAAGATTTGATTTTCTACAATTCAGTAATCGACCAAAGTTTGCCTGCACGTCAAATACGAGAACTTTTGGAGATTAAGGCAGCAATCAAGGCACGCTACAACTTAGATTACTAGTTTAAGTTTTTAATAAGTATTGTAATGTTTAAGTCTATTAGTTTAAGTTTTTAATTTAGTATTGTAATGTTTTTATTTTTAATGAATTTTAAATTTGTTGTTTAAACAAACTCGGTCATTGACTGTGCCAATTTGATCGTGTCTTGTCATCGGAGAGAGAAAGCTGATGTGGCAGAGGATGACCCGAGTCACGACTGTGCATAACCTAATGTTCTGAGATCTCACTTTACTATCTCTCTCTCTAGCTAAACGTGTTTACCCTCACTCTCTCTCCTCTGTATGAATCATATGCTTAATGAATAATATTGGACAATATTATCATTTTTTCCATATAAAATGACATGGTTTAAAATGACAACGATATGAATCTAAAGGTAATTGCAAAAGAAGGATACAAGCATTAAACAAAAGGTGTACACGCAAATAGGAAAAAAGATAGATAAAATGACATGGTTTAAAATGACAACCATATGAATCTAAAGGTTTTAATTGCAAAAGAACGATACAAGCATTAAACAAAAGGTGTACATGCAAATAGGAAAAAAGACCTCTCGCTGTCAATTCGTGACACGAAGTTTCTTAAGAAATTCACTGTTCAAAAAAAATGTGATAAACGATGTATAAATAAATATTATTGGGTAATGATGTTACTATAGCGTGACGAAAAACACACTAAAATCTAGCGATAAAGTCGTAACAACATATTTTGCGTAGGTGTTATCCGAAAGTGACGACCCATTTGCTTATCACGCTACCATTACAATTGCTTTGTCTTTAAAGACTCTACTTTGTTTAATAAAGTTTCCTTTATATTATCAAATCGTTTGTTGTCACTTATCAACTAGTATTACTTAGCAAACAAGGGGAAAAAAAAGAGTGATAGTCAGTTATTTTTTTGGTTTTGAGTAAAAAATCAATCATATCTATCCTTAACTACAAACTTTTATTCTTTATTTAACTTAGTTGCGAAAGCAATAAAACCAATCTTTTATATAATAAAATAAAATATCCATTGGGAATTTTGCATTTCAAAAAAATCAATTTATACCTGATTTAGTAATATTTTATTAAAAAAAGATTATTTTCTTATTAGGTAATATTTTATATTTATCCATAACATAAATAGAAGATAAATACAAAATATATAGATAACATATTTAAAAAAAAGATTATTTATTTTATATTTATCCACAACACAATTAGAAGATAAATAAAATATCCATAACATAAATAGAAGATAAATATCCATAACATATTTAACTTAGTTGCGAAAGCAATAAAACCAATCTTTTATATAATAAAATAAAATATCCATTGGGAATTTTGCATTTCAAAAAAATCAATTTATACCTGATTTAGTAATATTTTATTAAAAAAAGATTATTTTCTTATTAGGTAATATTTTATATTTATCCATAACATAAATAGAAGATAAATACAAAATATATAGATAAGATATTTAAAAAAAAGATTATTTATTTTATATTTATCCACAACACAATTAGAAGATAAATACAAAAAATATAGATAAGATGCAATTAACAATAGGATTAAAAATTTTAAAAAATTATTTCAAAAAATTAAAAAAAAAAAACCCGCGCGTGCGCGGGAATTATAACTAGTTTACTTAACAATTAGTTGTAAAAATGACTTCTTATTTTCTTTAATATAGATAAACTTTTCCATTTTGGTTTTGGACTGTTTTTATTTTATTCATTTTATATGATTTCCGCAATTTTAAGCTAAATAAATTGTATTTCGTGAGTGACAAACTTTGAAATCAACAGTAAGTACTCAAGTACGAATAAAATCGGAATTTAGATAAAAGATTGTGAATTGTATTAATATAAGACATTTAAACCCTTTAATATTTTTATTAGCACATTAACAATTTAGAGAGTTTATCAATAATATTCATATGAGAAATGATAATTCCTCTTACTATATGTTCTTATTTATAGGAGTATTCTGACAAGTGCCCGAACAAACAGATTGGATGCAGAGAGTCTGATGTATGGTCGAGTTTAGCTTCTGTATGTTTTTAGTTTCCGTTTCTTGGGCTCATCCTTTTTAATTGTCTTGTTAAGAAGGTGGGTGCCACGCCTTGTATGTTGTACCCGTTTTGGTCCGTTAATATATGTTGTCTTTCAAAAAAAAAAAGTGGAGAAATAATATATTACATTATTTTGTGTGTAGTATGATATTTACGAATATAATGTAAGAGGATGTGACAAAACTCTATTCATATTCATATATAGGCATTTAAATGTGAATAAGAAATCAAAATATCAAAAAAAAAAAAAAAAAAAAAAAATCTATACTTTAAATCTTTTTGTATTTATTGTGGAAGTGTATTGGGTTGTAATATAAATGAGGTCCATGAAGATGCACTTCGCTGCGGGCGTGAATCGTTAACATTATTATCTGTATATACTATAGTAAGAGACGCATGCCGACCATTAGAATATTATATTCGAAAATTCATTATAGTATTCGTATAACTTTGAGCCCGTTAGTTAGTCCACTTTCTTCTATTACCTGGCCAATAGTGTAGCCCATATCCCTCCGTATGTTTGATTCCACAAGCCCACACCGATTTCTTTTTCCAGAAGCTATCAATAATTTTAAAATGATGTTATAAACCCACCGACTCCATCCAATATTTATTATAATATTCCTATAATTCCAGGCCTGTTAACGGGCTAATTTTGGCCCGCCAAATATGTAATAATCGTAATATGAATAGAGTATTTGGAATTCTCCTATAGCACCTTACACCGACTATTTTGCTTGCTTATAATATTTGAAAACCTGATTATAATAAGCGTAACATGATCCCATTCATCCTGGTCTAGACAACACTCGCATATACACAATATATATTAACTTTACCACACACTAAATATGCTAATATATGTATATATGTTCTTATTCTGCATGATGTATCAAAGAAATAAGAAAACTACAGTATTAAAATTTCTTTTATAAAAACTGGGTTGACCCGTATTGACCCGGCGATCGAAGCGGTTGATCCGGGTTGACCAGGTCAAAAAAAGTTTAAATGAAAAACTATGTTGATCTGACAGTCGAACCAGTACCCGGTAAGTCGATGATCATTGTTCATTGAGCGCTACTGTTCATCGAACGCTACTGTTCATCGATCATCACTGTTCATTGAGCGCTACTGTTCATCGTTGTAACTGTTCATTGAACGCTACTGTTCATCGGTCGATATTTTTTATCAAAAAAATTACTGTTCATATGGTACTATTCATCAAAAAAAATATTGTTTTTTTTTTGTTTTTCGAGTTAATGTTCATGGCATCGAGCGGATGTGATCGGGACGCACTATCTAAGCTTTTGCAAATGGGTATAGTGGCCGAATATGAGAATGATTTTAAGATTATTATAAATCAGGTAACGGGGATCTCAGAATCTTTACTTACATCGTTTTATATCTCCGGACTTAAACTGGATCTACAATGTTTACTCTTACGGTCAAATCCCAAAACTTTAGACGAAGCTTTTTCATTGACCCGTGCGGCGGAAACACGCTTCGCGAACCTAGATATTTGGGAATTTTTGAGGTCCAATCCTTTAACTTTAGGAGAAGACTTCTTTAAAGCTCGTATCACCGATGTTCGTTTTGAGACAATTGCAAGGGAAGAGAAAGAGCATATCGTTAAAAAGAAAATAGATGTCATTCTACCATTAGATGGTGAATTTGCTTCACCTAAGGCTGAAGGATTATTGAATGCTAATGAATATATTGGAATTGAAGAGGCTGTGGGTGGTGGCGAAGCACTTAAGGTTGGCGAGGATGAGTTGAATAGAGTGATATCGACACTTAAGGATGGAGGTGATGAATTCCATAATCGTTTGGATGAAATAAATTTGAATTTAAGCGAGGAATTAGCGGACTCGAACTCTCAATCTGCATATTCTTCGTATCACCTTGAGGGCAAGGTGATTTTTGAAGGAGTGGGGAGTGTTATGGCATGTGTAGCGGAAGACGGAAGAATGATGTTGTGTTATGGCCAAGGCAAAGGAATACGAAAGAAGAAAAAGGCGAAGGCTGTAATTCAAAGAAGATTATGGGATTCCGGATTACGCCAATGTTGCAGGAGGACGAAAGGAAAGAGAATTACGAGAGTGGAAGATAGGAGTAGGATTGGGATTAGGATATGGGATCCCGGAATCAAGAGAAAGTTTTCAAGACCACACCTTGAGGACAAGGTGATTTCGAAGGAGTGGGGAATGATACACCCCGGGATTTATGTCATTTTATATTTATTTAGGATATATGTCTTTGTGTCGTATTAGGAAAGTGTTATGTTTAGATATATCTTTATGTTTGGCTTGTTTTACAAGCTAGGGTTATTCGGTTATATATACCGAATCATTATTATGAATGAATCAATCAAGTTTAAGATTAATAATTCTCTAGTTCTTCTCTTCTATTTCTTAAGGAGCTCGCACACGCTAAAAGTGGTGCCTTATCCCGATACAACCCCTAACTGGGTCGTATCAATAGGTGTATAAAAAAAACTGTTTCGATTAAAAGATCTAGTCTTCTTTGGAATCTAAATTTGAGATTGCACATTAGTAGAAATCCGTAAATGAGAGCAATATGTTAATGATATTGTAGAATGTTAATTATATCAAGTTCAACCTATTACATAATCGATTGAAGACTATACTATCCAAATCCAATTTACAAACCAAACCATAAATGCAGGTAGATGTAACTGAAATACCATAGAAGCAAGCGGGTCATTAGTCGATGTTCTCAATCAGCTACACAGAATCCTATTCGGACAGCTTTTGCACCAGCTCCTGTAGCAGACAATACTTTTAATTCCTATGTACACATGCGGCAAGAAAAGCTATCTATCATAGAAATTAACCCACAACCTGATTATTATAAAATTATTACTCATTAGTCTGTCAGAAACTAAATATTTATATAAATGCCATTAGTTTTAGCTAAATTTTAAAAAGACATGAAGAAAAACAAAGAGGCTTACCCAACAGTCTAGAAGTTGTAGATAAGCAAGAACTTCAAGCAATTCATTATCTGCAGTTTATGACCACAACTTATACCTAATTTCTAGGCATATCATGACTCACTTATGACTACAACATATACACGGTCTGTGTATAACTTATATGGAGCTTATAGCAGCCTATAAAATCAAAACTTACGACCATAGCTACAATTAAAAGCATGATCGTGTGAATAAAGCTGCTATAGAAATGGTTTTGTGATAGCAGTAGGAATATAACCTACTTTTTATGCTCAGATCTGTGAATATAGTGACGTTAACAAACACCCGCCATGGCTTCAACCACAATCTGGGTGTGGTTGCCCAGCCAAGATACGGGCATGGGTAAACTATGCATAGTAAACACAAAATTAATAAATTATCAACATCGGCTGTAAAACGAAAAAGGGTATGTGTCGTTTCACAACCACTTGTAAGGGAATTAAGTTCGCACGAAAACGACGTCGTTTGGCTGGCAATATTTCATTTTCATTCTCACCCACCCCTCCATCTCTGCAAGTAGAAAAAACATATTAAACAGATTCTTGTTTCAAAGATAAGTATACTCTCATAGCTTTGTAACGTGATTCTTAGGTACAAAATTACCTCCCTGGCCCAGGACATAATATACGATCAGTTCCAACAAAATCACGATGATGTACAAACACCTGACCAATCCACCTTCACCTAACTTCCTCTCAACCTTATATAGTGTCGATGCTCCTATTTGAACATGAAAATAAACCAACAAACAATTAAGTAAATTAGCTCGTTTGTTATTCAAATAAACAATCGACATATTTCAAGACTCGAAAAATACATGTTAATCGAGGATGACATTAGATCAGTAGTTACTCTAATCCAGACCTTACACAGGCGTTAATGCAGAAATAGTTTCCTATTTCCATTTTCTTATACTCACAGATACCTAGTTTTTACCATTAAGGGATCATGTAGCAACACAGCCACTATTTCCACCTCCTGAACTTACGCCACTGTTGAATCTTCAGCCAGATCCACCATACTGACCCGTGATTACCACTTGAGGACCAAATCCATAGTTCGTTGAAATAGAACCTGGGTACTATATCTTAGCTGGCTTACCTCCTTACTGACACATAGTCCCTTATTTTGCTTAACTATTGCACTAAAATGAATGCGATATAGAAGATAGTCCTACAAATATTGCATTTTTAGTTTTGCAAATATAATTCGAGACCACCTAATTGCGGTGCAATAAATGGTTAGGCTCAGATCTATAGATGGCAGTCAGGTTACAGAAAGACCAAATTTTGCTATGGCTGCAAAGGAACTCGGTTGCATAGACGCATATTAGCCACATATGTTATGCTATCCGGTCATTGCCCTGCCAAGATGCGGTCGGATCTTCAATGCCAAATTTCATCTTAGCTCAGATTTCAACAGTCATCATAGCCTATTTGGAAAACATTACCAGGATGAGTATGCAATGCAAAACCATATAAACTCTCATAAAGACCGTTTGAAAGCGCAAAAAATATAATACGGCTGCAAAGAAACTCGGATGCATAGACGCATAGTAGCCATACGTGCTATGTCGTCCGGTCATTATCTTGTTAACCTGTGATCGGATCTTCAATCACACATTTCATTGTGCTCAGATTTAAACAATCTTCACAGCGTATTATAATTATAATATATACTAAAGATGGAAATTGAACGGGGCAATTAGCGAATTCTTAGGTGGTCCATTATAATTATAATATATACTAATTAAGAGCAAAGGTAAATTTCTTAACGTGCCCGTTTTAACCAAAAACAGGGATGAACAGGGAAATTCCCAACACGTTTAAACCAATCAAAGATTACCAAACCGTCTGCTAATGTACTGTTGCTGGTAGATATGCGTTTTCTCATAAACAAAAGACCATTCAGGAGGCAATTTAATCCAAAACGGCATCTTAAAATAAATTGGGTTTGCCCTGTTCAAAAAACTGAGTCCAAGCCCACTAATTCCATTATTGACAAATGCTATCTTTCATAATAACAGACTATAAGATTTATGCTAAACACATGCCAGAACTTGTAGCACTCATATTAGCATCATCCATGTTTCTTAAAAGCTGATGTGAAACACATTAAGCATATTACAAAATTGTTGTGTAGCTTAGGCGCAAGCACAAAATATAAGCAGCCAAAGTTCCTGGGGTACCGATATGTAAACAGTCGGAATAAGAGGATATATTTGCCATGGCTGCGAGCTTAGGGAGCTCGCCGCGCCACAATGCAAATAATCACATATTTTTTGCACTACATGTCAACACCCCATACAATGCCAAAAGGAAGGTGTTAGCTGCCCGTAGTAAATGTCAAAAGAGTATCAGTTGCGAACAACATTAGCAAACCGCAAAAGATTACCCAAAAGGAAAAAAAATAACAAAACCTGTAAATTATGGCAAAACCTTAATTTCAAAATAATAAAATTTTGAAACAAACACCTCAAAAGGCTTAGCTGCAAACATCATCAGCAAGGAAACCTGCAATAACAAATCAAGGAAACCCCCAAATTAACGTAACCCTAATTTAAAAGATAAAATAAAATAAAAGAAATTTCTCAATTAATTCATGAATTAACAAAAAGTAAACCATAATGAAGCATAAAGTTTAAAAGAAAAAAAATACATATAAGCAGATGTTTCTTGTAATCTCTGGATGGTGTGTTTAGCTTTTTTTTGGATGGTTTTGGTTCATAAAGCCTGAGGTGAAAGAGAAAGTACCTTCAAGAAACTTCGTGTACAGATTTCCCATAGTACAAAGTAATGAAATTCCCTGTAGCATCATAAAAATTTTAAGAGTACAGATGTTTGTGTTATGCATTAGTCGTACACAGATTAACTCTTATTTAGAATTCCAATACCATCGTACAATACTTAACCCACAATTACTCCAAAACAGGCTTTGAACAGTCGACCCACTATGCTATATGATCCAATCAAATTTTGCCAACACTCTTGGTTTTCTATTTAATAGCCCTCGAAATGCTAAACACAAAAACAATCATCCAATCACAGCCCATATTAACTTGTAACGGGGTCCGTAAAATTTCACTAATGACCCCGTTAAATTTTGGGTTTTAATATATATAGTCTAAAAGTTTGACACTTTGACTACTATGGCAAGGCCAAAAAAATTGGCCATTTAAGAGCTTAAACTTGGGAATTTTTGCATAATGACGGTTTTTCTTTACCATTCCATCCAGCAACTCATTTGTGATTATGTTTGGTTATGTTTTTATTTGTCAACATGTTTGTTTATTTTGGTAGTTAAAAAGGGAAGTAAATGCAATAAAAAAAATAACAATAATAATTCTTGCCAGTATGCTTACCATCCTTCAAACGGCCTCTATTATTACACATCTTGTCTATATTTGTATTTAAGAATAACGAATTCTAAATGTATCAAAGTTGTCACTTTTTACTAAGTTTTTTATCTTTCTTCTTTTTTTTCCCTAACAAATGTGAGGATATTACTAATCTTCCCTATATAAACACTAAATGGGGTGATTAAGGGTTTTTGCCTATTTAATTTCACTTTACCCGTTTCTATTTATCCACTCTTGCAACCTAATATTGTCTTCTTTTTGCCAACGTTAATAAAATACCCTCGTAATCACAAAAATAACCGTTGACTTTTAGAAAGTCAATTAATTTCATTACACATGAAAATTGACTATTTAATAGTCAAATACCAACATTCAACAACATATAGAGTGTTGCAAGTTCGTAGTCATAATAACTGTTGACTTTTAAAAAGTCAATTAATTTTATTACACATGAAAATTGACTATTCAATAATCAAAGACCAACATTCAACAACATACAGAGTGTTGCAAGTTCATAGCATGGTCTTGTGAGCTTCCTTCTGCATGAACTTTTTTGGACAGCTTCCTCTGAACGATTCTCTAGCTTGGTAACCTTTTTGTTGCTTGAATTGGTTATGAATGAATGGCCATACTAGCTTGAGTTGGTATGTCAGATGGATTTTCTTGACTTGCAGATTGAGTTGATTCACTTACAAATGTTGTAGTTTCAGTTATGACAAATGGATTTCCTTGATTTTCAGATGGAATTGATTCACTTGCAAATGATATAGTTTGATATAGAATTCCTTCACTTTCAAAACCAAACCAATTAGTAAATCCCCTTCTAACCTTTTGTTGTACATTTTTCTTGCTTGTGAACCTGTTACAATTATACTTGGTACTTAACCTGATGCACTAGATGTTGCAAAATTAACACCACCAACTGTTTTAAATGCCATTTTATGTTGTACATAAACTAAACATCGAATATCAGAACCCCTAACATCCCCAACAACATGTGTAGGCCCCTAACAACATTTGCAGCCTCCCCCCCCCCCCCCCCCAAAAAAAAAAAATATATATTTACAGGACATCTAACAGCCTTGACAACATGTGCATGCCCCCTAATAACATTTTCAGGACCTCCAACACCCTCAACAGGACCTCTAACACCCAAACAACA
Organism: Artemisia argyi; assembly: GCA_030686995.1. Classification (NCBI taxonomy): domain Eukaryota; kingdom Viridiplantae; phylum Streptophyta; class Magnoliopsida; order Asterales; family Asteraceae; genus Artemisia; species Artemisia argyi. The sequence continues at coordinate 16,722 of JARVZY010011398.1, read as the reverse complement.
TGTGCAGGCCTCCTAACAACACTTGCAGGACCTCTAACACCCATAATAACACTTGTAGACCCTATTGATATAAATAATGCCTAAAAACGTTATTAATATTTTTTGATATCTCTACGTTTTGATAATCACAAAATGTAAAATCATTAAACGTAAAATCATTACGTAAACAAATATTTAGTCGTAAATATTCATTTTAACTAATCTAATCACTTAAGGTATGAATAAACAAATGCCTAATGCATTTTATGATCAAAGAAACTTTTATTTAATCACTAGATTTTTTATAAAATGTTACAAACATTTTATATCTTTAACAAAATCATTTTTGATAAATAAAGGAAAATGTTTAATTCATAATAAATATTTGAATTGAAATTTCAAACCAAAAATGGCAAAAATGTTTCAGAAAAACCTTCCCCAGAAAAAGAAAAAAGCTGAAGGCCATTATGGAGGGCGGCCCCCTTAAACTTTAAGAGGGCCGACCAGACTTTAAGGGGACCGGCCCCGCTCCTCAGCCCCTCAGCTTTGCCTACAAATTCTGGACTATTTCCTGGCATTTTTCTCACCTTTTGCACTCCAAGCTTTCTGTTCTAATTCATCTCATACTTCCTTCTAAATCATTTGATCATATAATCATAAGCTTTTGTTTCCATGTGATCCAAGCTTCAACCACTCAAGTGCAAGTGAAGAATACTTCTATTCATCAAGACTAGAAGTATTGCAACTTAGTGTATCCTCACTACCTAAGTTGCTTGTGTATTATAATTTGTAAATCATTCATTTGTGTAAATGTGTGTATATTAGTTAGATAGGTGTGAATATAAGTAAGTAGAGTAGATTGGTGGGTTAGTTGATAGAATTGTGAAGAAGTAGTCATGGTGTGAAGAACTAGAGTTAAATCGTGAAGTAGTCGTGTGAAGTTGTGAATAAGTTGTGTAGTGTTTAGAGTCGTGAGATTGGTTTTAGCTAGGATTAGAACTCGACATTTTGCTTAGTGTCAAAAATTGGTGTAAGCAAAGGTGTGTAAGGTTTTCTCCGCCATAAGGGAGTTTGTTGACATTGTGAAGAAAAATCTCGAGTTAGGTGCTCGTCTACCTAAGGTCTACCTAATGCACTAATGGGCAGTGTACCCGGTCGTGTGAGGTACAGCTAGATGGTAAAGCCAAGGTCGTCCCAAGAGCTAAGGTGCGGACAATATCTAACTTTAAATGTCACTAAATAAAAGGGGTGTTTGAATGATTTAATTAAACTAAAGAATGAAATAAATAAACAAAGCAAATGATAAGTAAAAGGAAATCATATAGAGAAGGTAGTGTTAACCTAATTACTAAATTTGTTATTAACATGACAAGTTTTCTATATATGCATCTATCATTTTATCTGGGGGTTCAATTCAATAGGCTTAGTTGGTCAAAGCGCCTATCCTATTTCCCATAATCCCCTACTACAATATCTAAGGATTTTAACCTTAGTGATGAACAGAGGTCGCCGATTGACTATGTTGAGTTATTAAGTGCCTCTACTAACTTAGACTGGCCTAACGGGAAATGTTGTCACTTACACCTCCCCTCTAACTTCTTAAGTAAGTCTATTAGGTAGGTGATCCTTTGGTCAATTCCCACGTGTATGGTGATGGAAGTGTCTACGGTTCGTCTTAACCATCACCAAGTCACAACCTTCTAATGAAATGCGGGCACGGTCACATCGTACATTCCCCTCGAAGGACTACCCAGTATCAAAATCCTTAAAGCTAAAGTGTCCAAAGACAAGCTAAGAAAGTATGCAAATAAAACGACTAAAGATGCGAGAAAACTAAATCATATTAATAACAATTTCATAATCAGACTAACACCAAGAGGTGTTTAGCCACTCATGTTCAATAATGCAGAAAAACAAGTGTTTAACATAACAAATGTAAACATTGAATTAATACAAATCAAATGAATGAATAAACTTATGGTTATGGCATGAATTCTCCCTTGAAAATGGACTTGTACGCTTGATAGAACTTCTCGCTCTTGCTCCTTAAATTCCTTTTGACTTCTGTGTGGTGAAAAGTGAAATGTAAAACTCGGAATTAGGGCTGGTATTTATAGGCCTGACATTGCTATGGCGTAGCCCTATGGATGGCTACGCCGTAGCCATCCATAATAACAACTACGCCGTAGCTTGATCAAGAGCTATGAGCATAGTTTCCTCAATTGGAACATCTACGGCGTAGTTATGATGGGACTACACCGTAGTTTCATCTTTATCCTCGAAAGTTCTCTTCTGCTTAATTTTAAGGTCTACGCCGTAGGTGGAGAGAGGCTACACCGTAGAACCCTTTGATGTGCTACTACGCCATAGTTAAGGATGTGGCTACGCCGTAGTCTTCGTAAATAATTGCTACGGCGTAGGTAGATGGAGCATCAACGCCGTAGTTAGTGCAGAATCCGCATACTTCAATGATTTTCATCTAAAACCTTCCGAATCCGCGTCTTTTCGTTCCTTTGTTTATCTTTGCCCTGAAAACAGAATATAAATAAATAAGAGTATTGTGGAAAACTAGAAGGGGGGTTGAATAGTTTACCGTTTAAAATCTTTTTAACTTCTTTAGTTAGCTTTGAAACTTTCCGTTTGATCAAAGATATATACACAAACACAATATATAATGTTAGGACCCTTGATCTTATATCTAACACAAGTTATATAGAGATAATTGAAGAGATAAGTAGAGAGAGAGAGATGGAGAATAGAGATGGATACTTCGAGTGAGAGAAAGGAAAGATGTATTATGTTTAGAGAGAGAAACACATGGAATAACACATAGAAGCACCACCTCCAAATGGGAGCATTTGGAGGTTTATATAGCTAAGATAAAGAGATGGGCCGGGCTTGGGCTTTTGTAATGAGCTAGACCTAAACTTATACAATATTAGATTAAACCAAGCCCGTTTACCCTTAACTAAACTACAAGACTATTACAACATTATTCCAAGACTCGTTGATACAATAATGATCGTCACTTTTAATGCTAACAATCTCCCCCTAAGGGACGATCATTGAGATCTCCTTTTGATTACATAAATGATCAACACTTCTAATGCTAACAATCTCCCCCTAAGGGTGATCATTGAGATCTCTCTTATGTGACCTTGATCTTTGTTCTTTGAAGCTTGTTTTCTTTGAACTTTGAGTCTTGTTGTGTAATAATTTTGCTAGTTTCTTTGTTCCTTCATGCTTTGTGATCTTTGATGATTTGACTTTTCATCGTTCTTTGTTCTTTTGTGATGTGGAGTTATCTGCCTTTCGTCACTTCTGCGTCTGTGGTGGTTGTTTGCCATTCCAACATGTTCATACATCTTCAGTCTTTGTGATACATGCATTTGTAGTTCCTGTTCTTTCACACAGATCTTTGTCACTTTACTTCAGTTGATTCTTTCACATTGCGTAGAATCTTTCTTTGAACCTTACTTTGATTTGATCTTTGTGCGAACTTTCCTTTGACTTCGAGATGCATGTATGAGCATGTGGAATCCTTCGCCATGGAGATGATGTATAGCTGCAGGTAAACAGTTAGCAATAAATCAACTGGTACTTACAGATAAGGAATTAGAGATTGTCAACAGCATAGTGTGAAGACTCCTTCTAACCCTTACCAAGGCCGTTCCCATGTCAGATACTCTCGAGAGAGCTTATAAGACCTACTAAGTAGCTCAATGACTGGGTGAGTCGCTGGGGATCACTCCACGACTGTAGACCGTTTGAAACCATCGCGAGCACTAAGCGTAACCCATAAAGAATTACCGAAGTGACCTGCTGTCAGGGCTGTTTGATGTTGACCATGGCAGGAATTTCCATTCAATCATTGAGAAATACTTGTGTGAATTCTCTCATAAATGTTCTGGCAGATTGCTAAGATCTGCGTAGGACTCTAAAGTTTACATCTGGCATCCTTAATGTTGGATCACCAGTGTAGAAGTATTATGTGTTCCTATGAGATCTTTTGATGAATCTCGGGGCTCTAGACTCGATAAGTGCACATTTGGTTTCCTATGCGGAGATTAGGGAGAGGTCTCCTGCTTCAATATCAACCATCTCTAAGAGACAGGTCGACATATTACACCGGTTCCCCGTGAGAATGAAACAAGCTCTTTTAAGAGAACTTGAGTGGTTAAGAAGGTTTAGTGTAGTGCGTCACTGGGTCCATGACGTTTTTGTCTTCAATACCGGTGTCACCTTAGTAACAACCAGTAGCATACGAATTGTACCCGGTGTCTGCCCTAAGGTTGAACATTTGGAGGGCTATTTCTTTTCACTCTTTTTCATAACTTTTCTTTTTAATTCTTCAACCCCTTCTTTCTCCTTTCTCATTTTCTCCTTTTTTCCAATCATACCTAAGGACTTCTAATTCTAATCTATTGGATTTATCCTTGGGTAGATCCCTCCGGCTTTGGTGGATCATAGGACGGTTTTTCTTAACCTTAGTCACCTTATAACTCCATGACTATCCTATCATTGCCATGAAACCATTTATTGAAAATCTCTCAAAGTGTTTATGATAATAAAACACTTTGTTGTTACCACTTTGAGAGTTTTGCATTTCTTTTGAAGGACTCCCCCTTCACATGTGCTCATGTAATTTAAGAAATTTGCACATGCGAGAGGAGTTTGCACTTTTGAATTGATCCACTTTCAGCGAACATGACCGATTCGAGACACGCTTACATCACTAGTTAGACTAGCATGAAGTTATTAGCCGTCCTGGTCAAGTCCAAAGAAAGTTTCTCGATACGGTACATTCTACTCAGACAAGTCCTATTCGAGACACGCTTACATCACTAGTTAGACTAGCTTGAAATTATTACCCGTCCAGGACAAGTCTTTTCGATTACTGACATTTTAAGCTTCGTCAATTCATTTGTACTTACTGAGTCGAGCTCTTCTGAGATTCAGTCACAAACTTTAAACATCTTTGATCACATTTTAATCATGTCTTCTCCCCCTCAAAAATAGCATATTGTGATATTTTTGATATCAACTGATTAAGAAAAAAGATTTTGGAGAGAAAGACAGATTTGATTTTGCATGAAATTGGAACAATTTTGTTTTTGAAATACTCCCCCTCAAAACTAGCATATGTGTTTGAGAATGTTAAATTTTTGAAAGTTTAGAGGGAAGGAGTCTTCTCGAAGCAAAATTCTGAAAGAGAAAGAAGTTTCAGATTTGTTGAATTTTGCATCAAGTTTTTTGAAAAACAAAGACTTCTCTTTGTTTGAATAGGAATGTCGCACTGAGGCGTACAACAGTGTCCAATTTTAGGAAAAGTGCAATTTGTTGATGAAAATCATTTTTGCGTAGCACTTTCCTTTCTTTGAAAACTTGAGTTGTGCACAGTAAGGTATACACAAGTCATTTTGATGATGAGCACCGATTTTGATAGATTATGAAAATCTTTTTTGAAAAATCTTGAAAAAGGTGGTGCTTATAATGTTAGATTTTTGAAAATATAATTTAACATTAGATCAACAATCATGGTCTTGAGCTTAAAGATTTTGAAAGTTTTTCTAAAGAAAACTCAAGCCAGATAAGAGTTTGGTTCTCATTTTAGGATAAGTGCTCGAAAAAAAAAAATTGAAATCTTTGTTTTGATTAAGCACTTTCCTTTCTTTAAAGCGCGGGTCTTGAACTGATGTGTCCAGAAGCCATCAATTAAGTTCGGGTTTCGTACTGAAGTATACGAAAGCCATTGTGAAGAAAATTTTGAGAAACGACATGTTTTAGAAAAGAAACATTATAGAGAACTCTCGCTCAAGCATCTGTACATATCCGTATCATTGTTGAATGACATTTCTAGAGACGTACAGAATATCGATTATACAAGAGACATGTCGTGAGAAGAATATTTTTGGATTTTTTATTTTATTTTATATTGTTTTTGTATTTTTTAAAATTTTCTATTTTTGTATTTTGTTTTTGTTTTTGTAAAAGAAAAGGAAAATCAAAAATAGAAGATTGAAAGAATGATTTTATAGAATTTACAGAATTTGAACCCTCTGATGAACTGGGTTCTGAGATAGTTGAAGCACCTGCAACCGAAGACGAAGAGGTTTCACAAATAACAGTGTTAGAAGTACATGAATCATCACTCTGCGGGTGTTGACTATCAACGGTTGTAATGGTTTCTACTTCCTTAATCTGATGATTATCACTATTATTTGTCTTGGTGCAACTATCAAAAATTTTTCCTGTGGGAATCCATCTAAGACCAACTGTTTTAAAAACTTTTCCCGTAGGAATCCACCTAAGGTAATATCTAGACGTAGTTTTCTTATCAGATGCAGCGGAAGTCTCAGTTTTGGAAAAACTACATCCTTTAGATATCCACCTATTAGGTTTCTTACCATTTTGCTGCTTATCAACGGGTTTGTTTTGATTAGGTGTCTTAGTGGATTGTGTCCTGACACTTGACTTTCTTTTCTTGAGAAATTGTGCAATACATGCATCGTGATTAGCTGAAAAAACACATTTTTGACATGTAGGACAAACAAATTCAACATTCTTGTTTAACACAGCAATTTTAATTTTGTCACTACAGTCGTTTGGATATTGTTTGTTGTTCGATGAGACTTTGGAATTCTTTGTGTTGCATTCTACGGTCCTAGCATTCTCTTTTGTGCCACTACTCTTAGACGCAAGTCAATCCCTAGTAGTTTGAAGATAGTTCCTAGGTAATGGTTTACTACTACTAGCAGTGCTTTCGAATCTTGTAGAATTCATCACACTAGGTTTTGTACCTAAAATTCCGTCTTTTCGAAGTTGTGCCTTTTTCCTTGCTTCTTCTACATGGTGATTGTGGACCATATCATTAGAACCAACAAACTCTTTAACTGTTTTTGTAGTCACATTTGGTGTACTATTCCTAGAAGAGCTAGGTGCACTCACATTTGTGTTTCTTTCAACAACCAATTTTCGTTTTTCAACAATCTTTTCCATTTCCTTTTTCATGAGCAAGGGTTGTGGAGTGACTGGTTTTGACAAATCCTTATTCTCATCGACTTTTGGAGCAAACCGAGAAATTGACATTTTTGGTTTTTGAACCGTGTTTGAAACATTTGGTTTCTCCGAAGTCGATGGTTTTGCAAACTTAGTTTCCACACCCTTTCCTTTTATACTTATAAGCTGAGCTCTCAAAAGATCATTTTGCTCTTTCATGTCCTTGTAGGCATGCTCATACGACAATTTGTCATACTTGCATTCCTCTGATTTTCGATCAAGTAGTTTGAAAAATGACATGTTTTCTTTTTCAAGTTTTTCAAGTTTTTCAAGAACATTTTCATATTTGGAAACAATTGCGGAGGTCTCAGCTCTTAGTCGTTTATCGTCTTGAACAGAATATGTTTGTAAAATGATGGACATAATGTCAGTCGTCATAACAGCTTTGAAGAGAGAATCATTTAGGTTTTCCAAAACATTCATGTTTTCACGAGTATCATTAGCTTCGTTTACCAGGGATTTGTGGTCCTTGACAAAGTCGGCCGTTTCTTTTAAAAAAGCTTGTTCAAAATGGATTACCCTTGCACTGATGTTATTCAGAGGGATAGTAATTTCGTTTTGAAACACCTTTTTCTGTTCGATATGAAAACTAGAATGCCAGTTGTTAATATTGATGGTAGTTTTTGAAGCAACAATATTTTGAAGTTCTTGAATTCTCTTTTTAACGTCATCCAGAATTTCTCTAGCCTCACTTGTATTAAAAGTGTTGTTAGAGGACATTTGTTCTATTTTTGAAAGAGATTTGGAGACAACTTTCTTTTTAGACAAGAATTTCGCAAATGGTCGTTTTATGGAAAACGCAGATGGTTCTGTTTGTGGAACAAAAGTGGTTCCCGAAAGTTTGTTCAATTTGTTGTAATCAATGGGTTTCAAATCCTTTTGTTTCATTTTATTTATGCTCTCTCCGACATGTTCAATCGTTAGCACAGAATCTCGAACGACAGGAGGATCATGTTTGGTGTAAATCACATTACCATTGTACAAAACATTCTGTTCTTGCTGAGCTTTCTTGAGATTACAAGGGGTGTTGTTACCAAGAGCCATTTTATGTTTCGTATGGTAAATCGGATTAGTTTGATTTGAAATCATTTTCATTGTTTGACTCGACTGACCCGACTTAACCACTAATTCTTCTAAATGAGCAATCATGTGTTCTGACTCTACGATTTCTTCCAAAAGTTTGTCTTCTTTCTTTGCAAAGTCCTTTTTCAACTCATCCCTTTCTTTTTCAAGATTGGTATAATCTGTTTTTTGTTTAGAAAGTTGGTTTTGTAAATCAGAAATTTCCGCGTTTAAAGATTTTATCTTTTTGAAAGAATTAACATCAAGTGTATCAAACTTGAGTTGCAATTGTTGTTCTCTTGAAACGGAATTTTGATAACCAGTTTCTAATTCAGACAATCTTTTGTTATGAAATTCAAAAGCTTTAACGGTTGCTTTGTAACTCTCAAGCTCAGCGGTCAATTTTACATTCGCGGCCTTAACATCGCGATTGACCTTTTTCACTTTCTCAATTTCAATACCACAATTATTTATTAATGATTCAAATAAAGCACGGGTTTCCTCATCATTAGCACCATTTTGTGCAACTTGAACTCCATTAGGATCCATGTATGGAGTTGCAAAGTTAACATTGGTATTAACTTGCTCCCGCACATATGTATCATACTTAGGTTCAGGTGGCACATAATGTGGCTTCTCATGAGCAAACTGATTAGCATTATTACCACAATTTGGTACCTCATGGAATGAATCAGAATCATAGGTAGGAGGAAGATCAGAATAACTGCTTGATGTTGTTGCCTGGTGAGAAGTCATGAAACAATCAATCCCATTGTGATTAAGCACATTCTGATTCACATTCTGATTCATTTGATTTCCAACATACTGCCCTGCATATTGCATTTGATTCCCCATCTGTATACTCGAAGCATATTCTTGCAGATTGTTATTGTGTTGTTGGATGTTTAATTCCTTGAACAATGAGGCAAAACCATTGTACAAAATACTTGTGAAATGGTCATGGTGAGTGGCCATTGATTCAAGTCAAAGTGAAAAGTTGTTCTTAGGATCTTTAGTGATTTCAAATTTTCCCTCCAAAAAAAGTTGAATACGAAAATTTGCTTTCTCAAAATTTGAAAATCACTAAGAAATGCAATCCTAAGGTACCCAGAAAAATTTGAGTTTTCAAAATTTTGACGCCAAATTTTACCGAAAAAATTTGAATTTTGGCCTAAAAATTTGAATTTTGGGCCAAAATTTTCACCGTTATACCAAAATTTGAATTTCGCGTAAAAATTGAACGTTTAGTCTCCTGTAAAAATTAAATTTTACTCAACTTTTCCCGCCAAAAATAATTTTGGCCTAAAAATTAATTTTTTTTTTTTTTTTTTTTTTTTTTTTTTTTTTTTTTTTTTTTTAAGAGAAATATAGGATAACTTGTGTAGATGAATGGATCTTTTAGAAGGTATAGGTTTAGCCAAAAACTTGCACAAAAAGTGTTCTCGAAACTGTTATGAGTGTTCTCAAAAGATATGACAATTCTAGAAACGTTTGTGTGTTCTCGAAAGTTTGGATGGTTCTTGAAAATTTGTGATCTCAAAATTTTTTCGAAAATATGTGTTCTCGAAAAGCTTGTGATCTCGAAAATTTAGTGATTGCGAGACATTGTGATTTCGAAACTTATGAAATTTTCGAAAACCTTGAGATTTCTAAAACAGATGATGTTTTCGAAACTATAAAAGTTTGTGAAAATTTGTGATTTCGAAAATTAAGATATTTTCGAAAACACAAAGTCACTAACACACTTTCGAAATTATCCAATTTCGAAAGTTATCCAAAAGTCGAAGTACTTTTCTTTCTTATACAAGAGAGAAAAGACTGAGTTCACGATCCGGAAGTCGTTATGAAGCAAATCCTTGAGATTTCAAAACTTGGTATGAAGTGTTTTCGAAACTTTGACTGTTTTTATTTTTGATAAAAAGCAATCAAAAAACACGTTTTTAATCCAAGATTCTTGTACAACTATCCTTAAAATGATGAAATCTTAAAGAAAGTTGCAAACTTGAACCACTTTTCTAAAAAATTTAGAAATTTCGAAATATAGTACAATATTCAAATCGTGATTTTATGAAAGAAAGTTTGAGACTTTTTTGTTTGTTATGGTTTGTAGCACAAGTTTGTAAGCAAAGATGTGATAAAAGCCAAGAAACAAACACGAAAGTACAAAAATTTTAAAAAAACAAGATGAACAACAAGGTTTTGAATCGATTTAAAACAAAAACCACCTACTACACCTTCTTCCGGCGAATGATACCACTTGTTAGGACCCTTGATCTTATATCTAACACAAGTTATATAGAGATAATAGAAGAGATAAGTAGAGAGAGAGAGATGGAGAATAGAGATGGATACTTCTAGTGAGAGAAAGGAAAGATGTATTATGTTTAGAGAGAGAAACACATGGAATAACACATAGAAGCACCACCTCCAAATGGGAGCATTTGGAGGTTTATATAGCTAAGATAAAGAGATGGGCCGGGCTTGGGCTTTTGTAATGAGCTAGACCTAAACTTATACAATATTAGATTAAACCAAGCCCGTTTACCCTTAACTAAACTACAAGACTATTACAACATTATTACAAGACTCGTTGATACAATAATGATCGTCACTTTTAATGCTAATAATCTCCCCCTAAGGGACGATCATTGAGATCTCCTTTTGATTACATAAATGATCAACACTTCTAATGCTAACATATAACATGCAAGTAAATGAAAGAAACGATCAAACCACATCACGAGTATTTATCGTGGTTCAGCTACAAGGACTCTTTTTCCTTGCCCTACGTCCACGCCCCGAGTATCCAACTCGAGAGTTTCTTTCACTAGTCAACAAGCTCCTTTCACGGGCGGAGAAAACCTTACACGTCGCTTATACTTTTACCGACACAAAGCTAGATGTCGAGTTCTTGGTGGAGTTAGGTCAATGGGTGATTTAATAGGTGGTGGAGTGAGCTCATTGGGTTCATTGGGTGATGGTGATGGAGATGCAAGGTTCAAAAAGTGTTCATTTTTGATAGGTGAGGTGAATTCATCCGAAGATGAGGAGCTTAGGTTGATGGGTTGATTAGACCATAGTGGTTTTACACTTATCTGGGCGGTTTTCCGGATGGGTCGTGATGGTTGAGAGGTGATTGTTGACTTAGTCATGGTTAAAAATGGTTTAGAAGTTCAGAAATTATGATGAAGAAGGTGTGATTTGATAGTGTTTAGGATGTCTTAATTTATAGTGTTGAAGGATTGTGGAAAGGAGTGTTTGGATTTGATGTTAGTCCATACAAAAATGGAGGTTCCTAATGATTTGGAAAACTAATTGTGGGTTGTTATATCATGGAAGTCAATCCAATGAAAATGGTGAAGTGAGAAGACAAGGTTTGCACTAAATGCTTAGTGGTTTTAGTAAATTTGTTTAAGTATAAATCTCAGGGATTTCAAGGATCCTTTAGAAGGGTTCCTTCCTTTATGTGTGAAGGGTCCTTGGGGTGGTTATGGCTATTTTTGAATTTTGGCGGGAATTGGTTTTGGTTGAGTTATAAGGAATGAGAAGTACCCTATTGTGCTAAACATATTGCAGGAAATGGGATTCTATCTAAAAGGATTGGATTTTGGTGTATGGATGTTCAAATGTTGAAAACAAAATCAAAAATTCTGCAGGCAACTGGTGGAACCCTCAGAATACACAGGCGGAACCCATTTGAGGGTACCGTCTGGTCCGTTGGGCCAATTCTGGGATTCCCAAAAAATACACTGGCGGAACCCAATTTTGGGTACCGCCGGATCCGCCAGTGCTGAAAAAAGTGGCAGTCCGCGTTTTTGACCCACGAGACGATTTTCAAAATTTTCGAAAACTCCTAAAATAAAAAAGATAATGCATTTCTGGTTAGGCAATGCAAAAAATAGACACGTAAACACACATATCATATGATTTTGACCTTGAGGTCGAGAATTTCACTATACTTAGTGAAAATAACATAAACATGAAAATTTGACAACTTGCCAAAAGTTGTCTTCCTGCATCAAAGTTAGATAAAACATGTTCCAAATAGTATCAAACATTGTACCAACCCACAAGTACATCACAAACATTGTTTAAACAACCAAATTAGTTCAAATAGCAGCTAGTGCCAAACACTCCTACACACCCGCACTCATTGACGGTCGATCTTATTCTTGAGCTTTCCAAGGAATCTTCCAAGATTCTTAAACATCCCCTTTGTTTGCTTGAACTCGTCCGACTCATTAGGAATATCCGGAAGTTGGGATAGGTATTCGAGAGGTGGGAGCCTAGAGTTTGGCAAATTGTCATCTTCACTCATTGAGGAAGACGAAGATGAGGTAGGAGGATGTGGACGTTTTCCTTGGGCTTTGTACACTCTCTTATCACTTAGTGGGACAAAGGTGTGTGGAATGAGAGAGTAGTCAAGGCGAAGACCGTTTGGAGTTGGTGGAATGGGTGAGATGAACCTAAAGAGACGGGTCAAGAGCATTCCATACGGCATAGTCGTTGTGCCATGTACGGGAATGTCGGCCATTCTCTTGGCCATGTAGTAGGCAAGGTTGAAGGGTTGCCTAACGGACAAGGAATAGAGCATGTAGCAAAGGCAAAGGTTGATATGATCTCGGTTTCCTATTGTGCTAATGACATTGGCTCTAAGGACTTCCTCCCATTTTTTGAATTGGGGCTTGAGTTCATTCATCTCCATTCCATATGGGTCCTTTTCGACCTCATTTCCCGAACGGGTTCTCGTAGTGTTGGTTGTCCTAACAAAGAGGTGGTCACGGAGTACATCTTTTGATACAAGAGGTGTGTCATAAGGATGGATGCGGTCTTGGAGGGTGTCAAGAGTTGAGAGGGAGTGCAAGTCGGAATAGATACAAGTACCTTGGTTTGGGACACCTATGATTTGAGCAAACTCCTCAAGAGTGAAGGAGTATTGATGACCAATAGTCCTAAAGTTGATAGACATATGACCATAATCATCCGCGGAGAGGACGGCGGATGCATAGAACTCTAGAATGAATCTAGGACAAATAGGCTCGTCGATATTCAAAAGACACTCAAAGTTGATTGTGGCAAATTTGGCGTAAAGGTTTGTGCCTTCTAAGAAAGACGGGTTAATGGTTCTACCCTCATGGACATAGTGTTTTTCTAAGGCTTTGAAAATGTTGACTTGGTTTGGGGTAAGGCCTTTGGTTTTGTGGTGTTTTGGTAGGTACTTAATGGTGTCCTTGTGGTCATAGTGGGTTAGAGGAGGCATGATGATTCCTAGAACAACAAAATTTCACATTTTAGTTTAAGTAAACTACTATTATAATGTGGATGTTCTAGTGTGTGCCTATATGAAAACAATGTGGAGGTGCGGTTATCTTGACTCATTTTGATACTTCAAAAACGTTTTATAATGCAAGTTTTGTTATAAAACAAAAGATAACCCAAACGCTCCTAGTTCAATGTAGCTACGTTTGAATGTACCCGAAAATACATATTGGTTATGTATTCCCTTTAGCATTCAAGAGACATTATGCAAGTGATGTTTTTTTTTAAACATAACGTTTTGATTTTGTATTCTCAATGTGAGACGAAAAAAATATTTGTCCTACTTGTGAGAAATTTTTGGAAAGATTTGACATGGGGTGTTTTAGCAAACATGTTTATACTAATTAAGAATGCAATTCCTAACTATGGGGAACATGATTAGTTTTGTTAAACACCTAATTTTATGCATGAGTTTCTCAAGTTAATGCATAACCCCAAGTTTTTGTTTTTGTGCAAAAATAGAATTCCTAGACTCAGATCAGGATTGTGATTAAGTTTAGAATACTTACAATGATGATTGATTAGCAATGTTAGTGAAAGGAAGACCAAGAATTCGTAGGTATGGATGGATGGTAAAGTGAAGAGTAACAGTTTGGAAGTGGTGGTATGAGATAATGGGTGTTTGGTTTAATATAAACAAAGATATTGATTTTGTAGGTCGGCGGATACGGCGGACCCCTGAAATGGGTTTCGTCCGTTATGTCTGAGGGTTCCGCCGACCCTGCTGAGAAAAATAGTTATGGATTTGTTTTGATTTTTGTGATTTTTGTCTAATGTCCAGAACTATAATGTAGGTTCCATGAGTCCTAAGCCTAGCCTAAGTAGGTTAAAAGGTTCACGTTTAAGGGGTTTTGTGAGAATGTCGGCTATGTTGTCTTCGGAAGAAACTTTCTCAATTGAGATATTTCCTTTTTGAACGTTGTCACGAAGGAAATGATGACGGATTTCAATATGTTTGGTACGAGCATGTTGAACCGGGTTTTTGCTAAGATCAATGGCATCTTTGTTGTCACAAAGAATTGTGATGTCGTTGAGTTGAATTCCGTAGTCGACAAGAGCTTGCTTCATCCAAATAGCTTGTTGACATGCCTTTCCGGCCGAAACGTACTCGGCTTCCGTTGTTGAGATAGCAAGAGCCATTTGCTTCTTAGAGAACCATGAGGTGAGACAATGTCAAACAAAAGTACAAATACCACTTGTACTTTTTCTATCGACATAGTCACCGGCATGATCCGAGTCGGCATTCACTATGGTGTCTATTCCCGTTCCTTTGGGATACCATAAACCTAAATGTGTAGTGCCCTTAATATACCTAAAAATCCTTTTAACGGCTTTGAGATGAGTAGTCTTAGGATCTTCTTGAAAACGAGCACATAGACAAACACTAAACATAATGTCGGGTCTACTAGCCGTTAGGTAAAGTAGACTACCAATCATACCTCTATATTTAGTGCTATCTACGGATTCACTTTCCTCATCCTTGGTGAGTTTAGTTTTCGTGGACATGGGAGTTTTGATAGGTTTCGAATCTTCTAATCCAAATTTCTTAAGCATGTCCTTAATATATTTAGATTGGTTAAAGAAGATACCATCTTCTAGTTGTTTAATTTGGAGTCCTAGGAAAAAGTTGAGTTCTCCCATCATACTCATTTCAAACTCGTCATGCATGATTTTTTGAGAAATCTACACATAATTCTTGACAAGTTGATCCGAATATAATGTCATCAACATAGATTTAGACTATGATAATATGTGAATCTTTCTTCTTAGTGAAGAGAGCATTATCAACTAAGCCCATGGTATACTTATGGTCAACTAGGAAGGTTTTAAGTCGATCATACCATGCTTTTGGAGCTTACTTAAGTCCGTAAAGAGCCTTTTTAAGTCTGTAAACATGATTTGGTTTTTCAAAATCGATGAAGCCCGGTGGTTGAGCAACATACACTTCTTCATTTATGACTCCATTTAGAAATGCACTTTTGACGTCCATTTGAAAGAGTTTGAAATTATGTGCACATGCATATGCAAGTAAGATTCTAATTGACTCGAGCCTAGCAACCGGAGCAAAAGTTTCATCTTAGTCAATGCCTTCTTGTTGGTTATATCCTTGTGCAACTAGCCTAGCTTTGTTTCTAGACACAATTCCATTTTCATCCATTTTATTACGAAATACCCATTTTGTTCCAATTATAGTTTGACTCTTTGGTTGAGGAACTAATGTCCATACATCATTCCTAACAAATTGGTTTAACTCTTCTTGCATTGCAATTACCCAAGACTCATCTTTAATGGCTTCATTAATATTTTTAGGTTCAATGGTTGACACGAAACAAAAGTAGTTGCTTTCATTTTGAACTTTTGACCTTAGTGTTCTTTCGTTAATTTTGCCAATGACACCATCTAATGGATGACTTTTAGATTCTTTGACATTGACAAGTTCTTTGTTTAATAGTTCATCTTCCTTGTCATCGCTTAAAATTTATTGACTTTCTATTGCTTGGCTTTCAACTAAGTCATCATCTACCAAAGGTGATGTCTTAGAGGGAGGTGGACTCTCGTCAAATGTTACGTTCAACGATTCCTCGACTCTTAAGGTTTCTTTGTTCAAAACAATGTACGCTTTACTATTTTGTGAATATCCAAGAAATACACCTTCATAAGACTTTGGGTCAAATTTGGTGAGATAATCCTTGGTGTTAAGAATGAAACATTTACTCCCAAACACTCTAAAGTATCCTAATGTAGGATTTTTACCTTTATATAGTTCATAAGGAGTTTTATTCAAAAATGGTCTAATTAAGACTCGATTTAAAATGTACGTTGATGTGTCAACGGCATTACACCAAAACTTATGTGGAATGTTTTGTTCATTAAGCATTGTTCTACTCATCTCTTGCAATGTCCGGTTTTTACGTTCTACTACACCATTAGATTGAAGAGTACGTAGAGCCGAAAAGTTATGAGTTATACCATTAATATCACAAAAGTTTCCAAATTGAAATTCATTATCAAATTCACGACCGTGATCCGTTCTAATAGACACAATATTAGACCCTACTTGATTTTGAATTTTCTTACTTAGAATCTCAAATTTATCAAAAGCTTCATTTTTACTTTTCAAAAATTTTGTCCAAGTATATCTTGAGTAATCATCAACTATGACCAAAGTGTAGAAGTTACCTCCATAACTTTGTATAGCGGATGGACTAAATAAATCCATATGCAAAAGTTCTAGACACCTAGATGTAGAAACCAAGTTTTTAGCCTTATGGCTACTATGGACTTGTTTACCGACTTTGCAAG